>CM076576.1:82354810-82565238 GCA_034641835.2 Pinus albicaulis
AATCATAGCTGAGCATGTTTAAATTTATTTGCTGATAAGTTAGTGAGTGCCAAGATAGTCAACATTGTGTAAGATTGACTTATCACAGAGCTTAGATTAGGGAGAGATTCTGGTTCCACATGCCTAAAACAGAACCAAAGAGAGAAGCGATGGATGAAAAACACATTGTACATCTTAGCCCCGCTTGTCTAGTTTCCTTTGTTGCAAAATAACATTTGTGTGCAGCTTGTCTTTTATGCCGCAAATGCATGACAAATCAGACTGCCTAATCCTGATTTGATCATTTTTGAATTTCATGTTGTAGATTAGAGAATGAAATCCTGTCAAACTGCTTAATCTTGACAGTCGATCTAGTTTAGGTAGAGAAATGAAGGAGGTCATCATCTTAATCTGAACTCCCGGCAGATATAAGAGTAGAAATAGATAGGTTCATTTTGCAAAAAGAAAAAATATGCATTGTCAAAAGGCTGCTAGTTCAAATGCGCCAAAGAGAAGAAAAAATGTTAGGAAAGATAGTGGGGTAGGTAGAAGTATCGTTGATGTTAACCATGCTGTCACATTTCAGAAATAACATCAAGAGAAGGGTAAATTTTGCGCCAATGGATAAGGCACTGGTCTTCATAATCCAAAAATCTGAATTCTGGACACCTCCTGACGAGGAGCTGCCCTCCCCAAATGGAGCCACTGTTAGCCATCAGTGTTTTTTACATGTTAGTGATGACTATATCTTCAGCTGAGTTTTCTAGAAACTGATTTCCTTATGTCAATATGTCATCCAGAAAACCCTCCCAAAACTTTTTTCGCCCTTCTACCTATTCAGTCCACCCCTGGCGAAATTAAAACCTCATTGTCACTATCCTATCTAGCTTCAGCCTTCTTGATATGCCCATCAGCTTTAAAGGGAAAATCCACATCTATTTCAAAAGTCTCCCCTATGTTAGGAAGTGGCGCTTTAGGACACTTCACCCTTGGCAATCACCAAAAAGCCAAAAAGCCTCCATCTGCAACAGGCCTACCATGACTGACCTCTTACTTTGCAAATGAAATTGACAAACAGCCCTAAGTCGTGCCACTCACACCCCCTAGATCTCAGCACTGCATAAAACCCAATCTCAAGCTGACTATTAAGTTTTTCACAGTGTTCTATGGTTCTACAAAGGCAGGAAATATATTTCATCTCATAGAGTAAATGTTTGAGTTTACAGTTAGAGGAACAGTTGCTTCTAAATGTAACTTGAGCCTTTAGATATGTCTGCAAAACAGAAAGCTACTCATCTGGACTTTACAGCTCTTTCCAGCATGAAAATCACAGTAAGAAAAGGTCACCACTGTCTCAGCAAACTGGTAAATTGTCAAGGCCCAGAACCTCCTTCATTTACAAGCAGAGGGTTAGGGTGCCTCCTTCATCCATAAGCAGAGGGCGCGGGCCAGTATTGACTCAGAAGGTTGCAAAAGTCCAGGTTTTCCTTTACTGAAACAATGAAACAATATCTTCAGGTTTTATGAATGTAATTGATGGTCATAACAGGAACAGAGTTTGAGATATGCTAGGAAAAAGAGTCTGGTCTGATAAAGGAGCTCATTTCAAACTTGCAAATCATGTGAATTGTTGAAGCTTTAGAAAGCATGTCATCAGTAAACATTCCAATCATAAGTACCCTGATTATCTACAAGATCAAATAGAACAGATGCTGACAACAAATGCCATTACCCAGGCAGAAAGAAAGTTCTTGGTTTGTCAGAATGCACTAACCTCCATAAGTCACAAAGATGATTTGACAAGTAATCTGTCATGAGATGACCAAGCCAAATGATAAATATCTCAGTCACCCTTAGAACAGTGTCACTGTGGCTAGGGTTTCTTCTGAATTACAGTGATACTTGCAAGTAGTGATGCCAAGATTGATGTTGTTCAAGTGGTTTACTTACCACCACATTCAGAGAAAGGTTGTGTCAAACATAGTGGTCAAAAAGCCTTCGGACACCTTACCTGATGAAGAGCCTCCTCCATGCATGAGTAGAGGGCCAAAGCCATTGCAAGTTGCTGAAGCTGATTGATATAAAATATAATGGAAGGATACCAAAAAACTGAATAGGAGTCATTGCACAGGTAAGTGTTACTGTTTATGATGCAAAGGTATTGATTTCCCTCTTCAAAAAGCTATCTGTCAGACTGTACCTATAGTGGAAAGAAGGAAATGTTATGAATAATGTATGCTATTGATACCAAAAGGAGCAGTTGCTTTAGAGAAATGGTTAAAGGCATCTCACTATCACCTGTCCAGAAGCCTAAAGAAGATCCTTTTGAGTAAACAGTGAAGTATAGTGTGAAAGCAAGCCATCAAAAGAGCGCACCTACAGTCCAGGGAAAAAGCTTATAAGTCACCTAAGAGCAGAGATGATTAAACAAGATTGGAAGGGCACATGCAATCTCCTGGGACAGAGTTGAGGTTTTGGAATGTCTCCCTTACAAAAGACCAAGACACCAGTCAAAATACATTAACAAGGCAAGCCCTGTCTTTCAGGAACATAACAGTTTTTTTAGCATCATCTTTACAGAGGTAAGGTGGTTTTCCTTACATCAGAAATAGCCCCAACATTGTTAAAAACAATGGCAGAGGTAATGAAGCTTGTTGAATGTTTGCCAAGGTTTAAAAACTCGGGATGAAAATCAATGTGCGGGTATATATATTCAAATAACAAACCCACTGTTTTAAAAAAAAACAAACAGAGTTAAAGATCAATGTTAATTCCGAAAGGTTAAATGACCGTTGGAGAGTTATGGTGACATAGCATCAAAAGGTAAGTATGGTGTAAAGTTTTCATTTTCAAAAAACTGAAGAAGAGCCCGCGCCTCTAGCACCAAGGCGAGAAAATCCGGTCGAAAATTCACAAGTATACACTATGGAGAGGCAGCGCGACGTGCCTGGGTTTTGGCGCGACGTGCCTGGGCGGAATTTTGCACAGGGCTCTTTGTCGGCGCGACGTGCCTGTACGTTGGCGCGACGTGCCTGTACAAGGCCGCCCGACCACACGACAGGCCGACCCGACAAGCACTTGCTGCGCGACGGGTTTTCTTCAAAGGTTGCCGCGCAGCTGTCCAGAGTCCCCAACATTGTTTCAGCTTTCAAAAGCGGATGTTCATCAAAGTTCGAGGTATTTTATATGCTCCCCCATCAAATTTCAAGGTTTTGATAAAGGACAATAAGGTTTAAAACCCCGGAACTTGCCATTATTGTTAAAAACAAAAGCAACCTTTCTACACAGTGAACTGAACTATTGCAATATGATAAAGGCCGAATTTGTCATTCAAAGAGAACATATAGAGATACGGGGTTTTGAAGTTGTCTTGTAAAGATTTTTGCTTTGATTAGAAGAAAGCTTTGTTATGAAAAGACAGGGTTTGGTCTTAAAAGAGAAAACTGTCTTCACAGTCCTCCAGACCTTGCCACATTGTCAAAACAGTAAAGTGCACTCAGTAAGGGAGTTTTGACATTCTTGTTGTTTGAAAAAGAAAACTCATAAAATCTTTGTCTAAGAGCTTGATAATCTTCTAAAAACTCTGTCATTATCACCCCAAACCTGTGTATTGGCACTCTTAGCATATGTGTGGTGTTTTGCTTGATATGCAAACAGTGCAAAGAAGGCACACTTGCACAGGACATAATTGCTGAATGATTGAAAGCCTCCTCCGAGCTAGGTGATGGTTGACATCAAAGTTGTCAAAAACAGAGTGATTGTTGGCATTCTCTCACAAGCACACCTTTTAGCAAACTACCCCTTTTTCACTGTTTTTGTCACTACTGGGAAGAGTGATTGAACAGAGATTTTCCAAAGGTGCGGGGGCCACTCTACGGGAGAAAAGAAGGGCGGAGATTGTTAATAGTGGGATTCTAACTTTGGAGGCAGAGGTACAAAAGTAGTGTGTAATTTCTTAAAACTTCACAAATGAAAATGGCCACTTTCTAAAGGGCAGAGCTATTGGTGATTGCTTTTAACATTGAGACAGAGGTACTAAGGAGCAGGGTTTTAATATTGAAGATTGGTCTTATAGATGCAAAATGCAAGGGTTGGTTCATCTCTAACAAACTCACCAGGAGGAATGATTGCTTAACACTATATACAGGAAATTTATACAGCATATTGTCTCATCTTTAATTGATGGTTTCCTATTGAGTATTTTACATGGCTGAAGTACATCCAGAGTTGAAGGACTATTTTTGAGAAGTACTGAGGTGGTTTATTCCAAGAAACATTGTTGCATTTTATTCAACACCACAGGGTCCATATCTGTCCAAACAGTGTAGTGGCCAGTTTTCAATCCAGCAGAACATTTTTCGTACAGTGAAGGCAGTTTGCCTCTTCCAAAGTTTGGTCAAAGTCAGAATGCCTCCAAAGCGAGATCACAAGAGCGGTCCACATAAGAGATATGAGCCTATCTCCATAGAAGAAATCAATGCTCACCCATCAGTGCTTTTCAATTTCCATGAAGTAGGCTGTCTTGATTTCTGTCAGAGGATAGAAGAAGTCAAGAGTTTCTCGCCACTTACACATTTGTACGCTTTGAGATTCAAGGACAAACACTTCCAGTTAGCGGGTCTTGACTTCAAAATCTCCCCAAGGTATGTATCCAAGGCTACCAAGATCCCGTATCATGGTGAAAAGTGGTTTAAACAAGCTCATCTTGATCTAGAGGATTATAAACCTTTCATCAAACCTAAACATAGGGAAACCATCACTGCTATTTTCCCTTTCTCCTATCTTCTTGACAGTTATGCTCCGCTGATGAAAGCCATAATGAGATATTTCACTTGTGAAGGGAGGTTTAGTCAAATTTTTGCCTATCATGTCCGCTTGTTGATGCATTTTAACAGAAGCAGGCAATTAAACCTTCCATACTTTTTGTCCAAAAGCATAGAGAAAATGGCAGCTACTGTCCAAAAGAAGGCTCCACCTCAGCAAATCCCTTCTCTCTTTCATCATTCCTTGATCAAGATTATCTTCTTACATCAGCTGGAGAAGAAAGGGGTTTCATGGGATTCATTCATTAGCCATGCAGATTTCGCCACTGTCCCTCTTGTTCATGTGTCTCCTACTCAGCCTGTCCATCGCCCAGTGCCTTTATCTAGTAGGCCTACCCCTAAAAAACTCAAGATGACCATTGGGCAGCCAAGTGAACGAGGGAGAAGGAGAGGGCGATGTGAACACGGGAGAAGAAAAAGAAAGCGATGAAGCGGCCCGGCGACAGTTTTGAGGAGACAGCCATTAGTTGGAGATTAGTGACGTGACGACGAGTTTGAAGATCGGCGAGCTACGGAGGTTGATGAACGGCAGAAATGCAAGGAAGAAGGCAATGACGAGAAATTGAAGAAGCGTGAGTTGGGCAAACAATTGAGCAGAAAAGAGGACGCCTCTTGAACCCTCAAACTAGACGGGATGTTGAGGAAGGACAGCAAGCTGAAGCTGCCGCCTTGACAGTGACCAAAACTGTTCCTAAAAAGAGGAAATTGATCAAAAGGACAACTTCTAGCTTGCCAAGGAGAAAAAGCGCCAGATTGGCTTTCAAAGGAAAAAGTAAAATTGGAGAAAGTGCAAAGCATGGAGGTGAATTAGCTATTATCCCTATCCAAAGTGATGATAGTGACAATGAGGCCCGCCTCCTTGAAAACCTCCTCATTCACAAAGAAGGGAAAATTGAGGTGTTACAAGAATATCTTCAAAGGGCGAGGAATTTCAACCATTTCTTGGAGGTTGAAAACAAACAAATGAAGTATCATGCAGCCATTCATGAGGCTAGGGCGATCAAGTATAAGAAAGAGGCAGAAAAGGCACAAGTAAGAATTGAAGAGCTCATAGGCGAGTTTGATGATGAAGAGGAGGAAGACCAGCCTAGGCAAAAGAGGCCTAGGACCATCGGGCTTAGAAGAGCCTTGGAGAAACAGAGAGCAGAAGAACAAGCTCAATTCGAAGCTTTTCCTCTCACTGCCCTCTTTGAGCAGGAAATTGAGGAAAACAAGGAAGCATGGCTTGAGAGAGCTAACCAGCATTTGGAATTAAAACTTGAGAGGGAAAATAGGGATCTTGAGCTACAGAGAAAGAGGACTCTTCACTTTCAGAAGCTAAATCAGTTTGCCAGGCGAAAATTGAAGGTAGCGCAAGAAAAATTGAAGAAGTTGAAGGAGAGGCGCCTAGCACGGAAGGAAGCAAAAAGCATATCAGCCCTTGATATTTTGGCTTCAGCTTCGGAGCATGTTTCTATGGACCCTTGAGGGTCATGCATGCCAATTTTGAGCCTGTTTCGGAAACTTTTTGTTTTTTGGCATTTTTTGGGTTTTTGGCCAAAAACTCATAAATTTGCCATTTCAGTTTGATGAGTTGTCAAGGGAGGAGGATGATACCGATGGATGCCATAATTCCATGAGCAGGTCTCCAGCGATTTTCAGGGCATTTGAAGATCATTCGCCCCCTCAAATTGGCGAAAAACAACCTCATTTTGCACATTCTGCCCGCCATATCAGCAGCCTGCTATTTTCTGGGTTTTTGCACACAGGTACAGTTTTGAGGGACTTTCAGAGATCAGATTGAGGTGATTCCACTTGCGTTGGAAAGAAGACACAGAGAGCTTTCCAACGAGCCATCATGAGCCTCATTTTGACATCGGGAAGGCTGCCATTTTCATCCAGCAAGTCAGGGGACCTTTTTCAGGCATAAATATGAAGTATTTTTGTAATTTTTGAACTCCAAAAATCTGCTTTTCCCAAATGTGCGTTAAGCTATTTTTATCATGGGGAAATCATGTAAAGTCAATATAATTTACGTTTTTAGCAGTTTTTTAGATATTTTATGGGATATTTTGTGCCTTGGGCTTTGCAAAGCCTCAAGGACAAGTTTAGATATTTTGACTTGGCCAATGGGATAGCTAGTTGCTCCATGAGGTTTTCCTCCCTCCAGCCTATTTATTCCATGGTTCTCATTGTAAATCAGAGGCTGAACTTGAGAGAAGAATTAATGCATTGGTCATATGAGCTTTGAAGAATACACTTGAGTTATGATTTTTGGATTGCCTCTTGGATGCTTTTGAGGAATGGTGAAGGCTTGTTGATGGATTCCTTGACATGGTAGAATGGTATAGTGCTTCTTAATGTGTTTTGTCTTCTAGTTTTCACTCATAATTCATATTTCTTGCTGCTATAGATCAGTAAAGATTGATTTTGAGATATGCCCATGGAGGCACCTCAAAATCCTTGAATCTTCATAGCTTGATGTTTTCTTCTCCCTTAGTTATGCTAAAGAATTCTTAGCTGCTCTTTAGTAACCTAAGGTGTTGTTGCTAAGTTTTATTCATCAGTTCTATGTATGTTAAGTAGGATGTATGGTTTTCCCTACCTACCTATAAGCTGCCCATAGTTCTGTCCATAAAACTTTCTCTTTGACTGATTTGTTGATCATCTTGTTGAACCAAGGAGGCCTAGTCCCGATCTAGCCCTTTGCCTAAAACTATGAAAACGTATTTTTCCAAGTGCCCAATGACTTAGAGACTATGCTTAGGCGTTCCGGCGTAGTTTATGAGTCGTTAGTTTGTCTTATGTGTTTTCCCCAAAGTCTGATAGCCATTTCCCGAAGTTAGAGGGTCTTATACCTCTATGTATGGCTAGAATGTTTTGATTTCTAAGTATTAATTAGCTTATAGTTACACTTAGCATGATTAATGGCTTGCTATAACATGCTTATGTCTGCTATAAACTAGTTACACTCGAAATCCCTTGTCTTTCACCAACTTGTTGTCCACTTAATCCATTTTTCCCAGAGATCCCTTCTACCGTGAATCAAATCGGCCCTACAGCAGCTTTACATCATCACCTCATAGCTTCCTTGACCTGTTTTGACCCCATAGCCAAATTTATCTACATCTTGTTATCCAGTTTATGTATTTGATCGGTTTCATCCCTCACAAACTTAAAAAAACCAAAAAACTAAAAATCACTTCATAACTAGCCTAATATCAGAACACCGCAAGTAAACACACCGAACATCTTTTTATACATATAGAGAGAGCCCTCTCTCGAGTCCAGGAAGGCTAGGGTCCTGGGGCCTCCAAAAGCTTGGTTTGATGTTACATCGTCATTTGGCTACCAATCGCCAAATCACGGGACCGCTAACATAATGGCGATCATGGTGGGACCTCGAGTGATTAAAAAACTTAGTTTCCCTCATCTTTAGAGACTTTTTGAGATTACTAGCTGATTGACTTATCCCACCGCTCACTAACATAATGGCGATCATGGTGGGACTCTGAGTGATTAAAAAAAAAAACTTAGTTTCCCTCATCTTTAGAGACTTTTTGAGATTACTAGCTGATTGACTTATCCCACCGCTCACTAACACACGATGACAGCAGAGCTTCCGTCCTTGCAGCCTCCGTCGCTGATCATTTCGTCTTTTGCATATTCATTATTATGTGTCTCGCTTTGTTCCACTTCGTTGCATTTCACTAGGATCATGCCATGAACCGACGAGGGGGTTCTACGTCCTATGTTTCCTCATGTTTATAACAAGTAAAATGTCATTTTCCTTTAAAAAATATTTCCTCAAAATTATTCATAATCATCGTCATTATATATATGGTCATTAAAAATGTCAATAAGTGTCCTAGGTCTTGGTGTTCAGTGGTTTTTGAGTTTATATACTAGTCATAAAGCTCGCAAGGTGAGGAAAGTCCAACACTTGTGATTTCTATTTTTAATATCACCGCATTTTAAAATATATTTTCAGTCCAAACTCGTTTTGGAACTAGAAATTTGTCATTATCATTTTGTAAAAAATTGTAATTGTTCCGCCATGAAGACATTGTCAGTGCTGCACCGGTCTTTTCTCTAGCCAAGATAGCTACATCCCCGCAAGAAGACAGAAGAAAATCATTAGTATCGACCTCAAAAAGCCAAAGGAAGTTTGTATTTGAAAAGCTGAAAGTGAAATTACAAAAAAACATTTGTAATATGGGTTTGAAGTTTGATTTGAACAAAATCTGATTGTGAAGATATTTGTGACATGTATAAAAGCCAAACAAGTTTCATCGGAACCAATTTCATAGCTCCCAAATCGTGTTTGCAAAGGGAGGGCCGATTTCGTAATCTTTGAAGTGCGTGGACGTAGTTTTGGGCCGCGCGACCCACGTTGAGGGAGAGCGACCCACCCGGGGTCGCGCGACCCACGCAGTCGCTCAAATAGTTGGTAGGTTTGCAGTGCGCGACCCAATTGGCCGCGCGACCCCACGGCGAGCTCCGCGCGACCCACGCAGCATACGTGGTTTTGAAATTTCTAGTCGCGCGCCCCGCCTTGGCTTGGAATCGACTCGTCACCTTCAAACAGGTTTCTATCCATTGTTTGATGTTTTTCAACGCATTTGTGGCATCATGGTGGTTTCCAATATTCAAATGAAGGATTTAAAACCCCACAAATGTAGTATTATTGTTTTCTGTGGTTTGAAATGAAAATGAATGGTGGAAAGAATGTGTTTGCTATCTTAAGGATATGGCCACCTTCCATATAACATCAAAATCAATTTGCTCTCATACCTCCATTATACCACCGCAACTACTGTTATTGTTATACTGCTTAAACCCTTTGAGTCACATTACCCATGTTTGTAATGAGTCACATTGCTCAAATGTAAAATATGCCATGTCTTTGTTTCAAATGCACCTATCGAACCTTTATGGTCATTACTCATGCACAAACACATTACTATTAATGCCATGCTCTTTGACTAGATGTGTTCAAACTTTTGAAGGTTGCCTCGCTCCTATTTGGTCAAAATTTCATTTGCATTCAAAATAGTAGATGGTGCCTTTTCATTCTTTTAAAGCTTCTAGATTTTATCCATGATTTGATTCTCGATGGTGCTTTCGATTGGGAATATTGGTTGGGTGTTAAAACATGTACATCCTAATTTTAGCGACCGCATTCATATCAAGATAAGCATTGCCAAAAGCTGATCGTAGATATGTCGCAGACACAGTAGCCGAACATGAGCCAGGGTCGTGCAATGATTCTATGGTCGAAGGTAATGTGCCACTTTTGGTTCCCGCAGAAAATAGAAGTGGTGATCATCGTTACAGAGGAGCCTACTTCTTTGCCTTGCCATGGTATTGTCCATTAGCTATGGATTGTTTTTATCTCTCGTCATGTTTCGATTTTGTGAGATGAAAGGTGTGTCAAACCCGACCTCATCGTGAATTAGCACGTCCGTTTGTTCTTCATTTACGCAAGGACGGTAAACTCGTCAAGTTGATTTCATTGTATCACCTTCGACTATCGCTCAAGCCACCGGCATACGAACATAGGCGAGGAATGGAGCAAGGGTAAGCACCAGAGAAATTTCACCATGAGCCATACATTAAACTCGGATATGTGGCTTACTTGAGCAGCAGTTTCTTCATTCGTATTCTTGAGAGATGAGTATGCACCACTCATGAGGCTCATCATTCAAACATTTTAGTCAGGAGGTATGTGGCGTTCGTCTTTTCTCATATCATGTTCGTCGTATGCACTTCACAAGGGTGCGTATGATGAATATTCGTATTTTACACACCGCAACATAGAGAGGATGGTTACATTGCGTAAGAAGACGAGCTCAAGGCAGCAAGACAGGAGTATATATCATTTCACTTCGATCAAAATCTTGGTGTCACATCACTGCGTAGCATCACTTGGGAGGATTTCAGTATTTTCTCAGGGAGACTTTTCGCAGTGCCACAATGTTCTCCCCGAGGGAGAAGTTCATGATGCAGGAGAGCCCTCACACCAAATGCCGACATGCTTGGAGGTTCACATTTTATCACTCCTTTGGTTCGTACATACTGCCGAGGCCACTGTGGCCTTATTTGGTGTGGGCCGACACTGGTCAGTACTATCTCCACGTGAGGTGGAAGGGTCCCGCCGACTTCATCGACACCTACGAGTATTATCTCCACGTGATGTGGAAAGGGTCTCGCTTTCTCCAAAGGTGGCTGTGTGCACAAGACAGGGGCAAGAGGCCCATGCATGATGAGGCCTCATCAGAGGCCGGACACCGATATGACAATGGCTGATGCTGACACGGCTTCCAGCTCGAAGCCGAGGAAGTCATCCAGGAGCAAAGGGCCGAGAATGACCACTGAAAGACCAATTGCAGAAGGCCCGTTGGTGATTAACTATTTGAGCAACAAGAACAAACAGCGTTCCGAGGATGAGCTCACATTTTACGAGGTGCGCCAAACTGTGCGAGGGACAGCAAGTGAACGAAGAGGTTCAAGAGTTGGCTGACACCACCGACAGACACTGTGACCACGCGGTGAATACACATCCGGAGAAGCTGTTGGCGAAGGCCAACCGAGACAAAGACACACAACAGCACATGAAAGGCCATCGGCTCGCATGCATGTTTGCAAAGCGAGGATGAGGATCATGAAGAGGAGGTTGCGCAAGGCACTTCGACGCGCGGAAAAGGCCTAATCCACTTCGGATTTTGGTCGAGGCTTCATTGGATCGGCAAGACACATGATGGAGGACTTCCGCTCCGAATTTGGGCAAATTCGGAGAAAATTTGTCATTTTCAAATTTTGGTCTAAAAACAGTTTTCACTATTATGGGTCGCGCGCCATGCGCTCGCTTTTTGAGATACCTTCGGGAGGAGATTTTTACATTTTTGGATTTTTCATGGTTAATTATGCATCCTCCTGGTCAACTTAGCATTTCAACAACCGATGGTCAAACAAATTTTAAAAAACACCATGAAAATCACCTTGTTGCCACCTTTTGCACTGAAATAGGAAGGCACTGGGAGAATTAGGATTTTGGAGGGTCAAATCAACTCCAAATTCAGAAATTCCACTTGGGTTGGAAATTGATATCCAGGGCTTTCCAACGAGCTATCATGAGCTCAATTTGGGATGCCGAGGCCACTAAAAGCAGCCTGGAACATGAGCGACTCAATGCCAGCTTCAAGATGAATTCACCTAGAGATTTTTCTCGAATTTTCACCGCTGTACCCCGCATTTCGGCCTATTATGGACCGCTTTTTCTTATGGATAGAATTTTGGGTTTTTATGATGTAAATTCATGTTTGATATGTAACTTTGGCTTGTTTTTATCTCTTCTAGAAGATTCACTCTCAAATGAGTAAAAATCATGAATGGATCGCTTCACTTTAGAGGCAAGTTGTTATCGCCTAGATTGTAGTTCCGTGATTAGAATTGTCAGAAATCGATCCTCAAGAGGGAATTCGACCCCTAGAGGTGGGGAAAGGGCTAGAGTGATCTATATATTGTAATTTCGAGGCATTCTAGAGGCTGGACTCTTGGGATACTTTTGATACTATCAGATATGCTTTTCATATTTTGGCTAAGGAAAGATCGCCTTCGTGTTTTGCTAAGATTGTTGGGATCTCTTGGTGGTGTTCTCGGTTTCGATGTGCTTTTCCTTGTTTACCGTAAGTTTCTTCATGTCGGCATCGTGGCGTCATCCTTATTATGCTTCTGAACTAAGTTGAATGAGTGATTAAGGTTGAATCCATTGTTTAGCAGTGCTTAGCCTTTGAATTCGCTTAGTTCTATATGTTTTCACCGTCAGAGGAGGATCCAAGTTCTTCTTTGCCCTATTCAGCCTCCTCGTCGGTCTATCCATAAATCCAATTTGAAGCATCAAGATCATCACCTACTCGCTCAGCCTTGAACTCGCAAAGGTCCGACCTATCCCCGAACCCAAAATTCTTGTTTTCCCCCATTACTCAAATAAAAACCCAAAACCAAAAACCAAACATACCTATCTCTTTACTAGCCCAAATCGCCCTTATTATAAGTCATCTCGCATCCTATTGCTCATTTTCTCGAGATTGACCCGGGGAGAGCCCCTCCCCGTCCTCGTAGGGCTAGCTACGAGGCCGAGCGTGGTTTGATGTAGCCTTATTTTATCACTTCGGCCTCGAGGTAGATTTGAGTGCTAACAATGACTACTATGGGACTTTGAGTCAAAACATCCCAGTATCCCTTAGAACTCTGCACCCTACTGTCCTTAGAAGAGTAGAATCTGGTTGTCTCACCATCTTAGCAAAATGATGAGCCGGGCTATAGAAAACTCTTCCAAACCTTGTAGGCACATAAAAACTCAAAAAACCCCAAAACACTCCCTTAGATTATTTTTGACATTACTCGGTGGTGGACCATACAAGCATATCTCAAAACAACCGATTTTCCACCGGCGACTCCACTAACTTCCTAGTAAGCCTTAATATTTCACCAAACTCTAGGCTACTATCCAATAGACCTTTCCCATCACTCACTAACATAGCGGGAGATGGTAAGACACCGAGTACATAATAGTCCAGCCATAAACTCTTATAGGCTCTTTGGTCCTTTAGGTACCATAAACAAGCAAGCACCTACCCATTTTTTAAACTCTTTTTGTTCTCATCACCTAACAAAGGTTGAAACAAGTCTAGAATACTTTACAAATCATAGGTTGCACATAAAACTCAAAATCCAAAAACATTCTCGTGATTAGTTACCGGTGGTAGACCATAGCTATCTTCACAAACAACCCGCTCCACCTCGGTGACTCCACTAATCCATCCCTTTTAGTCTCAACATCCTTCACCTTAGTAAGCTTTAGAAAAACCATTCACCTGCATTCACCAATACCATTCTCTTTAAACTCTGATCTGTAACCGCTTCACGAAAATCAATACTGCAGCTCATCCGCACCCAAATCCCCCTATCATAGTAGATGACCCGTGAAGATTATGTGGCAAGTTTCTCCGAAACCGACCATCTAGCTACCGGTAGATCCATCCGTAGAGCAAGACTGTGACTTAAACATCGCACTATCCTACTAGATTCACCTTTGAATTAGAGTCATCACACAAGCTCCTTCCCATGAAAATAATATAGTAAGATAAAATTTGACGATCTTGAACCCTAGACCCACCACAGTACTATTATTAGAGAAGCTTCACCCACCACTCCCTCCCGATTTCCAACTTCTATCGCTTGGCTCCTATCATCCTAGATCCGCTCAAACCATCACTAGTCCAAGTTCATCCGCCATTGGTCAAACCACCACTGCTCAAACCACTCCATTTCAAACTCACTAGTCCTCATCTTGCACATCATCCATTAGCTCCGCCATGGCGTACCGGGTACGCACCTTTGGTGCTGCCACCACCTTTAGCTCCTCTCCCAAACAAATATCAAGACAAAATCCCACACACTTTACCGGAGAAGACACCCACCACACCAACAAAGATATAAGTAGGATGACTGATGCTTTATGAATACCTAGAGGTACAAGACGAGACCGTCGAATGAGAATATTCACCAAGTCTTCGTATGAACCCAAAGCATGGTTCAAAAAGCTTAGCTCCAACAAGATCCATGATATCCCGTAACTTACATCAAGTTTCTAAATAGGTGGAAATCAAGAAACCTCATTCAAACTCGTCGAATATAACAAATTTAAAACTAGAAAATGGGGAAAGTGTCCAAGTCATCGCACTAGGTTCAAGTCAAAGGTATATAACTCCCTCCCGCCTCATTTCAAACCTCCACTTGGTTTAGCTTTACAAAAATTTCCGAGGGTTTTGATCCGACATGACATATCATCTCGAGAGATAAGGATCCCCCTACCTTGAGGAAATGCAACAAATAGCCATAAAAGCAAGATGCCAACTTAGCCGGAAAAGAGCTAGAACTAGATCGTAAAAGAAAAGTCACACTATAGACGAGGTCTCCAACTTCATCACCTTCCCCTAGATCCCAGTATCAGATGACTTAGTCAAACCATGGCTAAAATGTGGGAAAAGATCAATGAAAAGCTCCCGTTAGGGACAACCAAACCCAAACCCTCCAATCGAAACCGAAACCAAAACTTTAGGAGGGAGCAAATTTCAAAATGCACTCAAGGGATAATGACCAACAGACTGTGCCACCTTTCTAATGAAAACTATGTGGAAGAAATAATGAGAGGACTGTGAACCCTCTTGACGAACATCAAGCTAAACTCATAGGGTCTCGACAATGAAAGTGAGGTACTCACCGAAGAAGAACAAGCTGCTTCTTTTCTCCCGATCAAGAGAGACCAATTATGAAGATCCCATGACCCCCGCCATAGAGCTCAAAAATGCTATCAGAGAAGCCTCCACAGCAATATGACCTTAGAAGTAAAAGAAACCAAGACAATGTCAAGAAAGGTAACTCGACATCGCTAAAGCTCCGCATACCATCCTCAAAAAAGCATCAAGCAAAGGACAAAATCAAGGTTGAAAAGACTCCGACCAAAGCCAAGCTAAAGTTACTAAATTAGTACTCTCTCTGAGATACTCCCGATACTTCCACAAAGATCACCAAAACAACTATGGCCAACAAAACCCCTGTAAACAAGGTCAACAAACTCGCAACATAGACAAGGTCTTAGCCGAAAAGCCGAAACAAACATATCTAAACTTCAAGTGCCTTTTAGCTTGAAGGCGAAATCGCCAAGATCAAAATCACCATGCCTCTTACCGAACTCATTGCCCAAAACTCTTATAAATCCCAAGTACTAAAATTCTTAAATCTAGGAAATGATGCAATAATCGTTAATCTCACCAAGACATTCCTGGCATTAATGGTCCAAAGGTAAGAGGGAAAATTCCAAGAGGGAGTTACTCTTTCCATTTTACATTAGCCTAAAACATCCACGACCAAATCCTCCACAATGCCATGCTAGACTCCTCGCCTCGCATAATCTATGCCGAAGGTAGTAATGGAAAGATTAGGCTTGAAATCACAAGACCATACAAAGACTTGTATTCATTTGATCTCAAGCAGTAGTCTAATGCCTGGTTTGATCAAAGACCTTTGTTTTAGTCCGCCCAAATAATTCGCGAAACATCTAACTGCGGATATAGTAGTGCGTACATTCCTCCTGCTATCGGATGCCCTATCCGCATCTGGGAGCCAAACTCCAAGGGAACATCCAATAGACATGTCATATGCCACCATTTCGTGTTTGGTCGACTGTATCAGACCGCGAATCACACATGAAATACATGATCAGCAAACAGATAGGCCGTATAACATTCCAATGTGTTCCTTTACTGTCCCCACCTAAACTCTTTCATTATGCATATTGGATGTAAACATGGAGGGGAAGAGTCAAGAAACTGACAAAGACTTAGATCCACCACATCAGCTTGTCCCCCGGTGCCTTATGATGAACTATACACTCAAAACTACCATGATCATGAACAGCTTGTCTCTTGAGGAAATTAAGTTTCCCCCTCTCCAAAGTAGGATTAGAGCAAGAAGCACAAACCTCCTCGTATTATCAAACAAATTGCTCTAGCTTTAGTCAAACACCAAGAAGAATCCTTGTGGAAATTTCTTCCGGGTAAAAGCTTTAGAAGACCTACAATATCATAAACCTGTTTGGAACCCGTGAGAAAGGGAGTTTAATGTTTCTACCATACCTCAAAGATTTATCATGTGACCCTCCTCTATCGCAAATAAAACTTTGACCATAACCCTTAGCTCAACATCTTGAGAAATGCTGTGATGAACTTTATGAGCAAGGATGACGCTATAATCCAAGTTAATACCCGAACTACCGAAAGTGGCCCATATTTTTGTCTTTTTCATGAAGAACTTAGAAATGCTAAAAATCAGAATCTCATGCAAAATACTAATTTCTACGTAAAAAACAAGGGAAAACATTGTATCACTATCTTTTTCCTCAAAGAACAACTTTAACAAAAGAAAACACAACAAACCGAAACAAACCGAAATGATCAAGGATAAAACTAGTGGCCATAGAATCGGGCGGATTTTAGAAATAATACGATCTCCATATAACAAAAATCATGTTTTTTCTACCCAAGATCATGATTCACTCAATTAAAAGTGCTTTTAATCATGTGTTCTGCAAGATCAGTTTCAGTCATAATCATAAGATTCCTTTGCAAAGTAGACAACTTTAAAGATTTTTTTCCGCTTGCGGGAGTTAGATCTCGATTTCCTGCTCAAAATTGCAAAATCACCCAATACTGGTAACTGGCTCATGAAGGCCATGTTCCTGGGCTTAAATTTCTGTTTTTGCATACCTCGATGATGTCACTATCTATTTCAAGAATTGTGAGCCAAGAGTACACACATTACTCCAAGAAAGCATACAAAAGAAGTGAAAGGAGTGGAATCCGATATCTGGGAGAGAGGTACAAAGGGAAGATACCTGGACTGCTTAGGATATTCTTGCATGAATCCCTATGTTATGTTAGAGAGAGAAAATTTCCCAAATTTTTCTTTTTCAGAGTTATGGGCCAAGGGTGAGAGGAACTTACGAGGATAAGATGCCGAAATTCCGCCATTTCCAAGATTTTTGAGTTTGAGACACTTGCATTCATTGTACATACCATTGTTTGAAATATTGAAAAAATAGAAAGCCAAAAACAAGAAAAGATAGAAAGTCAAAAATAGTAAAAAGTAAAAGATATGAACAAAGGCCCCATATTCCAAAATAGTCTTTCGGAAAGCGAAAGTCTAAATGCCGCTACTAGTACTTCAATGTCTCTGTTCAATTATCTAGCCTAATCATAATGGTTATTGTTTCTTAAATTTATTTGCCGATAAGTTAGTGAGTGCTGTATAGTCAACATTGTAAGATTGACTTATCACAGAGCGGATTAGAGAGATCTGGTTCCACATGCCTAAAACAGAATCCAAAGAGAGAAGCGAGGGATGAAAAACACATTGTACATCTTAGCCTCAATATATTCTGTGCTTCCTTTTATTGCAGAATAACATTTGTGTGCAAATTTTGCTTTTATGCCGCATGACAAATCGGGGATCGCCTAATCCCCGATTTGATCATTTTTTGAATTTCATAAGTTAGGAGTCAGAGAATGAAATCACAACCGTTTAATCTTGGATGTACGATCTAGTTTCTAGGTAGAGAAATGAAGGAGTTCATCACTTAATCTAAACTCCCATAGAGCATAAGAGAAATAGATAGGTTCATTTTGCAAAAAGAAAAATATGCATTGTCAAAAGGCCGCTAGTTCAAATGCGCCAAAGAGAAGAAAAAAATGTTAGGAAAGATAAGTGGGGTGGTAGAAGTATCATTGATGTTAACCATACGGTCATTTTTTCAGAATATCAAGAGAAGGGTAAATTTTTGCGCCAATGGATAAGGCACGGTCTTCATAAGCCAAAAATATGAATTCGGACACCTCCCCGACGAGGAGCCGCCCTCCCCAAATGGAGCCAATGAGCCACGCATTTTTTACATGTTAGTGATGACTATATCTACAAATGAGTTTCTTAGAAACCGATTTCCTTATGTCAATATGTCATCCGTAAAACCTCCTAAAACTTTTTCTCCTCTCTACCTTTTCTTCGCCCCGCCCACACAAATCAAACCTCGTTATCACAATCCATCTAGTCACCAGCCATCTCATCAACCTTTAAAAGGCAAATCCACATCTCTGCTTGGTGTTATCCCTAAGTGTTAGGAAGTGGCGCTTAAGACATTTCCCCACCTCGCACCATCAAAAAGCCAAAAGCCTCCATTCGCTACAGACCAACCATGACTCGACCTCCTACTTTGCAAATTAGTTTGACAAGGCACTCTAAGTCGCTACCACCACACCCCTAGATTCAAGATCAAGATAAAACCCAATCTCAAGCCACGACTATTAGGTTTTTCATAAAGGTTCTATGGTTCTACAAAGGCAGAAATATCATCTCATGGAGTAAATGTTTGAGTTTTATGAAGCATGAACAATCCCTTTCTAAATGTAACTTGAGCCTTTAGATATGTCCGCAAAACAAAGCTACTCATCTCTGACTTTACAAATTTCTTCCAAAGATGAAAATCAGGAAGAAAGGGATACCACTGCCTCACAACTGGGTAAATTGTCAAGGCCTTAACCTCCTTCATTACAGGTTAGTGGCGCTCCCTTCATCCACAAGGTGAGGGCGCCTCGCCAGTTGATTAGACTTGGAAGATTGTAAAGGTCCGTGTTTGTTTTGTATTGAATAGTGGAACAATGTCTCCAGGTTTTATGGATTTGAGTGATGGTCATAACATGAACAAAGAGTTTGGAATATGCTAGGAAAGAGAGTCTCGTCTGGACAAAGGAGACTATCCGAAATTTCAAGTCATGAATTATTGAACTTTAGAAGGCCCGTCATCAAGAAACATTCCAATCATAAGAAGCTCATTTTATCCACAAGATTAAATAGAGTAAATGCTCGTAGAATAATATTACACAGCAGAGGAAAGTTCTTGGTTTTTCAAAAAGCACCGACCTTCAGTAGTCACAAAAGGTTATTTGTCATAATCTATCATGAGATGAACAAGCCAAATGATAAATATCTCAACTACCCTTAGAACAAGGCAGAGGAACAAGCAAAGGTCACCGGGTGGCTAGGGTTTCTTCTCAAATACAATGATGCTTGCAAGTAAAGATGCCAAGATTGATGTTTTTCAAGTGGTTTACTTACCATCACCTTCGAAAGGATGTGTCGTACATAGCTGTCAAAACCTCTCGCATACCTTACTCCATGAAGAGCCTCCTCCATGTATGAGCAAGATGCACAGCCATTGCAAGTTGCTGAAATCATTGATATAAGAAAGTAAAGTGAAGGATACCAAAACTGAATAGGAGTCATTGCATGTAAGTGTTACCGTTTATGATGGAAAGGTATTGATTTCCTCTTCAAAAAGCTATCTCGTCGATCGTACCTATAGTGGAAAGAAGGAAATGTTATGAATAATGTGTGCTATCGATACCAAAAGGAGCAAGCTTGCTTTAGAGAAATGTATAAAGGCATCCACTATCACCCGCTCCGTGCTTCCAAGAAGATCCTTTTTGAGTAAACAAGAAGTATAGTGTGAAAGCAAGCTATCAAAAGAGCGGCATCGTTGTACCAGGGAAAAAGCTTATAAGTCACCCAAGAGCAAGAGATGATTAAAACAAGATTGGAAGGGCACATGCAATCTTCTCGGGGACAAGAGTTGAGGTTTCGAATGTTCTCTTACAAAAGACCAAGGCACCAAATAAAATACATTAACAAGGCAAGCCTCGTCTTTCGAGAACATAACAGCTTTTTAGCATCATCTTTTACGCAGGTGCAAGGTGGTTTTCCTTACATCGAAATAGCCCCAACATTGTTAAAACAATGGCAAGAGGTAATGAAGCTTGTTGAATGTTTTCAAGGTTTAAAATCCCTAGATGAAAATCAATGTGAGGGTATATATATTCAAATAACAAACCCACCGTTTTAAAAAAAACAAACAAAGATAAAGATCAATGTTAATTCCGAAAGGTTAAATGACCGTTGGAGAGTTATGGTGACATAGCATCAAAAGGTAAGTATGGTGTAAGTTTTCATTTTCAAAATCGAAGAAGAGCCCGCGCTCTCTAGCACCAAGGCGAGAAAATCCGGGCCGAAAATTCACAAGCATACACGCGCAGGCGCGCGACGCGCCGGGTTTTGGCGCGACGTGCCCGGCGGAATTTTCGTACGTGCTCACACGCGTTTTCGACGTGCCTCGTACGTTGGCGCGACGTGCTCCGTACAAGGCCGCCGACCACACGGACAGCCGACCCGACAAGCACTGTCGCGCGACGAAGCCTTTTCTTCAAAGGTTGCCGCGCACCGCTTCCGCAGTCCCCAAGATTGCTCGCCCTTTTCAAAAGCGGATGTTCATCAAAGTTCGAGGTATTTTACATGCTCCCCCATCAAATTTCGGTTTTTGATAAAGGACAATAAGGCTTAAAACCCCTGACCTGCTATTATCATAAAACAAAAGTGTACTTTTCTACACAAAGGAATCGAACTATTGCAATATGATAAAGGCCGAATTTGTCATTCAAAGAGCACACATAGAGATACGGGTTTTGAAGTTGTCTTGTAAAGATTTGTGCTTGATTAGAAGAAATTTTTGTTATGAAAAGACAATGGTTTGGCCTTTAAAAAAGAAAATTGTCTTCACAAATTCTCCGTACCTTGCCATACACATTGTCAAAACAAAGAAAGTGCACTCAAGAAGGGAGTTTTGACATTCTTGTTGTTTGAAAAAGAAAAACTCATAAAATCTCTCGTTCTTAAGAGCTTGATAATCTTCTAAAACTCGTCATTATCACCCCAAACTCGTGTATTGGCACTTCAAGATGTGGTGTTTTGCTTGATATGCAAACAGCAAAGAAGGCACACTGGCATGGTGATGCACCGTCGAATGTTTGAAAGCCTCCTCTCAGCTAGTATTGGTTGACATCAAAGTTGTCAAAAACAGTAGTGATTGTCGTACTTCCTCACAAGCACACCTTTTTTAGCAAACTACCCCTTTTTCACCTGCTTTTTGTCACTACCGTGAAGAGTTATTAAATGTAGATTTTCCAAAAGGTGCGTGGCCACTCTCTACGACAAAAGAAGGGCAGAGGTTGTTAATAGTGTGATTCTAACTTGAGGCAGTAGGTACAAAAAAGTAGTGTGTAATTTTCAAAACTTCACAAATAAAAAGGGCCACTTTCTAAAGGGCAAGAACAAGTAAGATTGCTTTTAACATTGAGACAGTAGGCATTAAGGAGCGTGGTTTTAATATTGAAGATTGGTCTTATAGATGCCAAATGCAAGGGTTGGTTGATCTCACAAAACTCACTGTGGAGTAGTTTTTCAAAAACCGGGTGCACAAGAAATTGGACACAAGAGTTTGCCTACATTCTCATTGGTGGTACCCGTGAAGGAAAAGTTTGCCTTGCTAAAGTGCATCCGTGAGGTGAAGGGTCAAGCTTTTCTTAAAGAGTGCAGAGGTGGTTTATTCAAAAATTGCTGGGCATTTCATCCAAACCACATTGTCTAATTCACCCAAACACTAGTGACTAGTTTCAATCCAGTTAACATTTTTCATACAAAGGGAGATGCGCTGCCTTCCAAAGTTTGTCAAAAGTCGAATGCCTCCAAAGCTTAGATCACAGGAAGCGGTCCACATAAGAGATATGAGCCTATCTCCATAGAAGAAATCAATGCTCACCCATCGGTGCTTTTCAATTTCCATGAAGTAGGCTGTCTTGATTTCTGTCAGAGGATAGAAGAAGTCAAGAGTTTCTCGCCACTTACACATTTGTGCGCTTTGAGATTCAAGGACAAACACTTCCAGTTAGCAGGTCTTGACTTCAAAATCTCCACAAGGTATGTATCCAAGGCTACCAAGATCCCGTATCATGGTGAAAAGTGGTTTAAACAAGCTCATCTTGATCTAGAGGATTATAAACCTTTCATCAAACCTGAACATAGGGAAACCATCACTGCTATTTTCCCTTTCTCCTATCTTCTTGACAGTTATGCTCCGCTGATGAAAGCCATAATGAGATATTTCACTTGTGAAGGGAGGTTTAGTCAAATTTTTGCCTATCATGTCCGCTTGTTGATGCATTTTACCAGAAGCAGGCATTTAAACCTTCCATACTTTTTGTCCAAAAGCATAGAGAAAATGGCAGCTATTGTCCAAAAGAAGGCTCCACCTCAGCAAATCCCTTCTCTCTTTCATCATTCCTTGATCAAGATTATCTTCTTACATCAGCTGGAGAAGAAAGGGGTTTCATGGGATTCATTCATTATCCATGCAGATTTCGCCACTGTCCCTCCTGTTCATGTGTCTCCTACTCAGCCTGTCCATCGCCCAGTGCCTTTATCTAGTAGGCCTACCCCTAAAAAACTCAAGATGACCATTGGGCAGCCAAGTGAACAGGGAGTAGGAGAGGGCAGTGAACCACAGGGAGAAAAAGAAGGCAGTGAGCAGCAGCAGCCAGATTTTGAGGGACAGCAGCAGTTGGAGATTAGTGAGCAGCAGCAGCCAGATTTTGAGGGACAACAGCAGTTGGAGATTAGTGAGCAGCAGCAGCCAGAGTTTGAAGATCAACAACAGCTAGATATTGATGAACAACAGAATACAGCAGTTGAGGAGCAGCAAGTTGGGCAAACAATTGAAGCGCCTTTTGAAACACAAATTGGACAGGATGTTGAGGAAGGACAGAAAGCTGAAGCTGCCTCCTTGACAGTGACCAAAACTATTCCTAAAAAGAGGAAATTTCCCAAAAAGACAACTTCTAGCTTGCCAAGGAGAAAAAGCACTAGATTGGCATTCAAAGGCAAAAGTAAAATTGGAGAAAGTGCAAAGCATGGAGGTGAATTAGCTATTATCCCTATCCAAAGTGATGATAGTGACAATGAGGCCTGCCTCCTTGAAAACCTCCTCATTCACAAAGAAGGGCAAATTGAGGTGTTACAAGAAGATCTTCAAAGGGCGAGGAATTTCAACCATTTCTTGGAGGTTGAAAACAAACAAATGAAGTATCATGCGGCCATTCATGAGGCAAGGGCGATCAAGTATAAAAAGGAGGCAGAAAAGGTGCAAGTAAGAATTGAAGAGCTCATTGGCGAGTTTGATGATGAAGAGGAGGAAGACCAGCCTAGGCGAAAGAGGCCTAGGACCATCGGGCTTAGAAGAGCCTTAGAGAAACAGAGAGCAGAAGAACAAGCTCAATTCGAAGCCTTTCCTCTCATTGCCCTCTTTGAGCAGGAAATTGAGGAAAACAAAGAAGCATGGCTTGAGAGAGCCAACCAGCATTTGGAATTAAAGCTTGAGAAGGAAAATAGGGATCTTGAGCTGCAGAGAAAGAGGACTCTTCACTTTCAGAAGCTAAATCAATTTGCCAGGCGAAAATTGAAGGTAGCACAAGAAAAATTGAAGAAGTTGAAGGAGAGGCGCCTAGCATGGAAAGAAGAAAAAAGCATATTAGCCCTTGATATTTTGGCTTCAGCTTCAGAGCATGTTTCTATGGACCCTTGAGGGTCATGCATGCCAATTTTGGGCCTGTTTCGGAAACTTTTTGTTTTTTGGCATTTTTGGGTTTTTAGCCAAAAAATCATAAATTCGCCATTTCAGTTTGATGAGTTTTCAAGAGAGGAGGATGATACCAATGGATGACATAATTCCATGAGCAGGTCTCCAGCGATTTTCAGGGCATTTGAAGATCATTCACCCCCTCAAATTGGCGAAAAACAGCCTCATTTTGCACATTCTGCCCGCCATATCAGCAGTCTGCTATTTTCTGGGTTTTTACACACAGGTGCAGTTTTGAGGGACTTTCAGAGATCAGATTGAGTTGTTTCCACTTGCGTCGGAAAGCAGACATAGAGAGATTTCCAACGAGCCATCATGAGCCTCATTTCAACATCGGGAAGGCTTCCATTTGCATCCAGCAAGTCAGGGGACCTTTTTCAGGCATAAATATGAAGTATTTTTGTAATTTTTGAACTCCAAAAATCTGCTTTTCCCAAATGTGCGTTAAGCTATTTTTATCATTGGGAAATGATGTAAAGTCAATATAATTTCAGTTTTTAGCAGTTTTTTAGATATTTTATGGGATATTTTGTGCCTTGGGCTTTGCAAAGCCTCAAGGACAAGTTTAGATATTTTGACTTGGCCAATGGGATAGCTGGTTGCTCCATGAGGTTTTCCTCCCTCAAGCCTATTTATTCCATGGTTCTCATTGTAAATCAGAGGCTGAACTTGAGAGAAGAATTAATGCATTGGTCATATGAGCTTTGAAGAATACACTTGAGTTATGATTTTTGGACTGCCTCTTGGATGCTTTTGAAGAATGGTGAAGGCTTGTTGATGGATTCCTTGTCATGGTAGAATGGTATAGTGCTTCTTAATGTGTTTTGTCTTCTAGTTCTCATTCATATTACATATTTCTTGCTGCTATAGATCAGTAAAGATTGATTTTGAGATATGCTCATGGAGGCACCTCAAAATCCCTGAATCTTCATAGCTGGATGTTTTCTTCTCCCTTAGTTATGCTAAAGAATTCTTAGCTGCTCTTTAGTAACCTAAGGTATTGTTGCTAAGTTTTATTCATCAGTTCTATGTATGTTAAGTAGGATGTATGGTTTGCCCTACCTACCTACCAGCTGCCCATAGTTCTGTCCATAAAAATTTCTCTTTGACTGATTTGTCGATCATCTTGTTGAACCAAGGAGGCCTAGTCCCGATCTAGCCCTTTGCCTAAAACTATGAAAACTTATTTGTCCAAGTGCCTAATGACTTAGAGACTATGTTTAGGCGTTCCGGCATAGTTTATGAGTTGTTAGTTTGTCTTATATGTTTTCCCCAAAGTCTGATAGCCATTTCCCGAAGTTAGAGGGTCTTATACCTCTATGTATGGCTGGAATGTTTGATTTCTATGTGTTAATTAGCTTATAGTTATACTTTGCATGATTATTGGTTTGCTATTACATGTTTATTGTCTTCTATTAACTAGTTACACTTGAAATCCCTTGTCTTTCACCAACTTGTTGTCCACTTAATCCATTTTGCCCAGAGATCCCTTCTACCGTGAATCAAATCGGCCCTACAGCAGCTTTACATCATCACTTCATAGCTTCCTTGACCTGTTTGACCCCATAGCCCAATTTATCTACATCTTGTTATCCAGTTTATGTATTTGATCAGTTTCATTCCTCACAAACTTAAAAAACCAAAAAGCTAAAAACATACTTCATAACTAGCCTAATATCAAAACACCGCAAGTAAACACACCGACATCTTTTGCATATAATAGAGAGAGCCCTCTCTGAGTCCAGGAAGGCTAGGTCCTTGGGCTCCAAAGCTTGGTTTGATGTTACATCGTCATTTGGCTAGCCAATCGGCCAAATCACGGGACCCTAACAGCTGCAATATCCTCTCAATAGATGCACAATGGTTCTATTCACCACTTTGCTCTGTCCATTAGTTTGTGGATGAAAAGAAGTACTCTTTTTCAATTTCGTTTCCATCATAATCCAAAGATTGGACCAAAAATTCCCAATGAACCCGGAATCCCTGTCACTAACAATAGAAGTTGGCAATCCATAATGAACCCATACATGTTGAAAATAAATTTTAGCAGTTTTTTCATCAGTAATGGTTTTCTTACATGGCATAATAATACACATTTTATTGAATCTATCCACAACTACATAAAGATAATCATGTTTTTTTCTTGACATAGGTAGACCTCCAACAAAGTCCCTAGAGACACTCTCCCATGGCCTTGATGGTACCATTAGTGGCGTGTACAACCCAGGCTTCCTATTACTAGGCTTACTTGTTGCACACATAGAATAACCTCTTATAAAACGCGACACACTATCTATCATGCGAGGCCAATAGTAATACCTCTATAGATGCACCACTATTTTGCTTACCCCAAAGTGTCTAGCAATAAGAGATGAATGACCTTCTCTCATGACACTTAGCCTCTCTCCTTGTGGTATACACAACTTGCCCAAATTAAACAACAAATTTTTATGCATGTGATAATCTTTTTCTTCAACTTGATTCCCTTCACTCAAACTAGCATACACAACATGAAAATCAACATCATGTGCATATTTTTCTATGTAACTTTCATGTACAATAGAATCATTTTTTAGTAAAGCATATGCACTAATGGTTGGCCTTGAAATAATATCTACAACTTGATTGAAAATACCTTTCTTGTACCTTATAACCAAGTGAAACTGTTGAAGAAATCCCATCCACCTCAAATGTCTTGAATGCTACAATTTTGTTTTCTACTGTAAGTATTGTAATAGTTGGTGACCGGTATGCACAATCATCTCTTTACCCATAAAGTAATGTTTCCACTTCTTGACACTTTTTACCAATGCATATAGTTCTTTTTCATATGTAGGATAATTAGTTACAGCACCATTGAATGTTTCAGAATGAAAGGCAATAGGCTTACCATGCTACAAAAGAACTGTGCCCATGGCATAATCACTAGCATAATTTTGTATCTTGAATGGCTGTCTCAAATTCGGTAATGAAAGAACTGGAGCTTAACTGATCTTGTCTTTTAAAGCCTCGAAAGATTTTTTTTGTTTGCCTCCCCATTAGAATAATTTCTTCACACTTGTCACTGCATGCATAGGAGTTGTGATGGCAAAAAAGTTAGCAATAAAATTTCTCCAATACTGTGTTGCGCCTAAGAAACTTCTTACCTTGGTTACTATTCTAGGTGTGGGCCAATTCACAATGGCTTCCACTTTATAAGGATCAATTCTCAACTCTCCTCCTCCTACAATGTGTCCCAAATAAACCAAAGAAGTCTTTCCAAACTCACACTTTGACATCTTAAGAAACAATTTCTCCTTCTTCAAAACATCAATTACTTTATTCACATGCAAGACATGTCCTTCTCTTGTTTTTCTGAAAATAAATATGTCATCTAAGTACACAATCACAAAGTAATCAAGAAATGGACACAAAACACTATCCATAACATGCATGAAAGTTGTCGGTGCATTACACAAACCAAATGGCATTACTAGCCACTCAAAGAGTCCTTGTTTGGTTTTGAATGTAGTTTTCCATATGCCACTTTCTGCAATTATTACTTGATGATGTCCACTTCGTAAATCTAACTTAGTGAAAAAAATTTCTTCTTTCAGTTGATCAAGCAAATCATCTATCCTTGGGAATGGGTAACAATTCTTTACTATAATATTGTTCAAAGCTCTGAAGTCTACACACATGCGCCAAGTCCCATATTTCTTTGGAATCAAGATTATGGATGAACCACATGGCAAAGTTCTTGGCCTTATGATTCCTTTGTCCAACATATCCTCGATTTTCCTCTTTATTTCAACATTCTCCATTATCGACATGCGATATATGTCGATGTTTGGAAGAGGACAATCTTGTTGCAACTGAATCTCATGTTGAATCTCCCTTTCTGGAGGTAATTTTGTCAGGTCCTGAAACATCTCATGATGTGAATCAAATACATCATATAACTTTTATTTCAACTTAGGATCACATCCCTCAAATGATTCATTATTAACATCAGCTTTAGGCTTAATCATTAGAAGAACAAAATTCTTACTTGAATTCACCAGCCTCTTTACCTGACCAGCATTTACCATAGCAATGTTTGTCTTCTTGCAATGTGCTCTAACAATGTACTCCTTGCCATCTTTGAATAAATCGTATTTGTTCTCATGGCGATGGAAGATCGCTTTCTTGTCATACAAGTAAGGACTCCCAACCACAATACCTGTTATGCCAAGTGGAACTACATCTAATTCAACTATGTCAAAAAAATGTGCAGTAATTGCAAACCGCAATATACACTTCTTTGAAACCTGTAAATTTTCATTGTTACAAATCCAACCAAGTGGATATGGTTTTGGATGTGGTAAGGTCTCGAGATTAAGTTTCTTGAACAAGTCTTCAGAGATTAAGTTTTCTTGTGACCCACTGTCAAGCAATGTGTCAATCTTAGTATGTTTGGATATGACCCTCACATGAAACAGTTCAATTCTTTCTTCTTCATTTGGAGCATATATGTGACAGTTTGATGTACTAGTACTAGGTTTAGCTTCAATATCTTTCCCTTTTATGTTCTTTAATCCCATGGTTGTAATCTTAGATTCATCTCCTGAATCCTCTCCTAAATCATGTTGACTTTTAGCTGCAGTATTTTTTTTCCCTTTATTGTTGTATTTCTGGGGCCTGATTTCAGGATGTAATTTCCAACAATGATTTTCATTGTGGCCTTATTTTGAAAAAATTTTACAAACCAATTTTTCTCCCTCTTTCTTAACAGATGCATTCCTTTTGCTTTTACCTTTTGAGGTATTCTCTTTATTTTTCCCCTTAAAAGTTTTATTCCTACCCTCTTCATAAATGATTTTCCCTCTAGCTTCTAGATGTTTGGCCTGAACACATACTTCATCTAGACTTGTGGGGTTAAACATGAGGATAGTATGTTTTAGGTAGCTACGTAAGCCTCCTATGTACTTAAGCAAAGTATCTTGGCTCTGCAAATCTACACCTAATAAGAGAGCTCTTCTCCTAAATTCTTGGGTGTATTCTTGCACATTGTGTCCCTTCAATTTCCTAAAGTTTTGCCAGTTGATTATGGATTTATACATATGAGCTAATGGATAAAACTGTTGTTTTATTGCAATAATTAAATCAGTCCATGATATAATAATCTTATGATGCTTCTTGATCTCCTCCTTTTTCTTGGCTTCCCACCAAAAAAGTGTTGCGCCTTCCATTCTCAATGAAGCTAATTGGATTTTGGTATCGTCATCTTAAAGGTTCTGGATTCTCAAATAGACCTCCAATTGCCTAGTCCAATTATCAAGATTTTCTACATTGACTTCACCATTAAACATTGGCAATTCAAACTTAACATCAATTTTTTAAAAATGAATTTTACCAGTGTTCTTTGACTTGTGTGGTTGATGTACTGAAGATGAAGTAGAGGATGATGATGATGAGGGTGAGGATGATGGCCCTCCATTGCCTCCATTTCGTCCATTTCCCTTCTTTGACTTATCTTCATCATTGTGACCTCATGATGATCCCTGTCCTTCCTTGTGAAGTTTGGATCCTTCTCCTTCTAGTTTCTCATTCCTTTCTTGATAAAGGATTCTAACCATCTCAGTCGTGTCAAGGAATGCTTTCCTAAACACTCTTTCTTCCTCTTTGGGATCCATCTCTTCATGGATTTCTTCTTCCTCTGGAGGCATGCTTAATCCAGCTTCCACTTCCTTAGGATGTGAACTAGGTGGTGCAGAATGTGGCAATCTTGCTCTGCTTTTCTTTAGCTCTTCTTGAGACCCTTCTGCTCCCACCAATTTTCCTTCTCCTCTTTTGAGCTTGAGCCGTGTAAGCATCTAAAACTTGCAAATAGTTAAACAATATTTTTCACAAAACAACACCAGAGAATAAACTCTAGCTCTGATACCAATATGATCTGAAAGGACTGTATTAGTTTTTGTTGTGCTAAGTGTATTTTCAGTTATAAAACATTTCCATACTTGTCTCCCTAGTTTGCTTAAGTATTGAGGATTTTAACCATGAATTGTAGATTATTTTAGTGAATTAGAAGCATGAAATAAGAGAAAATAACACTAAACAATAGTGTATAATAGAAAAATAAAACACCACATAACATTTACACGGCAGGCATGATGAAGCATTTCACCCCTCCTGGGCTACATCTGCTGGTCCAGCTCCCAATGGCATGTCCATATTTCATTATGCTAAAATTTTTGTAAATACATGTAGTTACAAGCCTCTAATGGTTGTTTTATCTACACCAATGGCTCTATAATGCTCCAATTAGTCTAGAATGACTCTTCATTCACCCTGAATGGGTGAAAATTGAGCCTCCAACTCATTTGCCCAGTAACACCTAGAAAAGCTCCACTAATTGTGGAGAAATCCACTTAACTGGAGTTATTTTAGTGCAATCCGCACAAATTTATGGTAGTGCCATAATTTCTGCCAGTGGCTAACCACAAATTTAATGTTATGGGTAGGTGGTGGCCACATGCCAACCCCCAAAACCCGTGGTTATAGTTTGGTGGAGCGAAACTGTAGAACAAACCACAGTTTACAAGCGGAAACTCTGGTTTGGAGTGGTGTTAACGGAACCGATGAAGGTTTAACCGCACAGGTCTGACACATTAAAATGTTGGCGGGGTTTTGAAATTTGTTTCTATGTTAACCTGCAATGTGACCATGTTTAATGGGACCACTAGCGGGTTGGGACCGCCCCAATCCACAATGTATTAAAGTTTAAATAGAACCCATGAACTAATATAGTTAAGTCACAAAGTAGCGCGGGCGGTTAAGTCTTGGGCATGCTCTGTTGGAGGTCACAGGGTCGACTCCTGCGGCCCTTAACAAATTTTTACTTCACCACTCTGGGGACACGTGGCGGCCTCAGGGCTGGCCACTTGTCACCCACCGATTGGCTCCCATTTCAAAACGTACAAGCCACCAATAAATCACAATGTGCCACTTGTGAGCCTAGGACTGGTTCTGAGGAAAGGAATATTCCTCAAAATATTCCTTTTGCTGATTGTGAACCCTCCATGCTGACTAGGCATCCTAGTCAACCCTGTTGCAAAATTTAGTTGTTTGGGAATTTGATCAAAACACAATATCTCCCTCATACAACATCAGTTTTTCGAACCATTCGTGGCACCAGAATCAGGAAGACGAGATCTACGCAACCATCCTTGTTTCAACCCAATCCTGTAACTTTCAATTTTGAGAAAAATATATGAACTCTTCATTACTTTCCCTACTTTTGATTCGCATATCTAAAGTCACGCTTCTTTTGTTTAATTTTTTGTTCAATCTTGGCAACATATTAGTATGTTGCACCAAGCGAGGATATGTCCAAGAACTCCATTTCTTACTAAATTTTTATGTGTATACAGTCGTGGTACTTTACCACCATATCTCACTCAGAATATTTGATACCAAGCTTTGTGGATAGGGTATCAAAAATATTTGTGAGTTCATGCACATCTTGGTCCTTTTGTTGTCATAGTGTGGTGTATGTACTTGTCCTCATAGTTCCCCATGGGGTAATAATGTTCCTTGACAACGTCTCAGAAAGAGTTCCAAAAGGAGTTGGTTATAAATAGAGAGGGTTCCTCAGCGCTTGTCTCATAGTAAATTTCCCACTAGTCCTTTACATGGGGGCTAGCCTTAAGAAGTACAAAAGGAATCTTCTCCTTATCTAAGAAACTATGGAAAAAAATATAACCTTCCAACAGATTCAACCATTTATCTACAACATCTACATTTCTTTGACCTTCGAATATAGGGATATCAAAGTTCACTTGGACCTAGAAGGGGGTGGAACCTCTGAAGTGACTAATGGATGAAGGTGCATCATCGATGGGCATCCACCGAAGGATTTGGGAAAAGTTGTCCATCATTGATTTCCTTTGTCACTTGAGGGCTTCTTCGAGAAATATTTTCAAAGGATCTACTACTCCCTTTTCTTTCTTTTCTTCTGCCATGGGAGGCCATCGGGGTCAGAGAGGCCAATCTTGAAAGGTTCAACTAGTTCGAGCCTTAAGTTCTTATACCGCTCTTATACCACTAATCCAAATTTTCCGAAGGAACGAAATGAATTACACATATGAACAGTCCATTCCATTTGTCTGATTCAAGAGACCCTCGAGATTGAAAAGCACACTATTAACTTCAACAAGGGAGATGGCTACAAACCTATCCATTCATGGAAACCCCTTATTCATAAGCTTAGTCATTGATTCCCCACCCCCCTCTCCCTCCTCCCTCTTATGTTTTTTTTCCCTTTTTTTTTCCATTTCTCTAAGTTTTACTGCCTTTGGTTCAGTGCCTAATATTTTGTAATCGTTGTTTTTTCATTATTTGTTCCCATTTTAAATAATTTTATCTAATCTTTTTAAAAATACTTTTATCTAATCTTTTTGGATTTAATTAATCCATTTTATGTTTAATGAACTTTACTAATTATTTATTTATTTTATTTAATATTTATTAGAATAATAACTATGAAATATATTTGTGTTTTCTTATTTAATAATTATAATATTATTTTCTTATTTAATAATTATAACTTTAAAATTCAATTAACTTTATTAAAAATAAATAAATCACCTTGTTTAATTATTAAATATTTTAAAAACATTATAATATTGCTTTCCATTAAAATATATATCCACAATACATATCTTAAAAGAAGAAAGCACATGAACATCGATTTACATTATCACATAACCAAATACATGCATCATAAATCTCTCAAAACATGTCTAGGAGACTAATTTAATTCTCATGCATTCGAGATTACATAGACGGAGGAACCCTCCAACCGGTCCTGATCTTGAAGACCATGAGTTGCCATCTCAGCCGAAAACTATCGAATTTCTTTCTCTTTCTCCCCCTCTGCATATCCTAGGCAGGCTTATGCACTCCTTCTAGAGCTCGTAGATCTATTGCCTTGATCTACTACTTTGATCCTAGAAAAATTTTGAATTCCTCGTCTAGGAGCTAGGAACTCACTGAGGAAGAATTCCCCGAGTTCTTGTCATATTTAATAATTGTATTATTTGTTTATTATGATAAATAAATTAAATCACCTTGTTTAATTATTTGGTTCTTGTCATGTTTAAAAATGGTATTATTTATTTATTAATATTCCCATTTTTTATTCGTAAAATCCTTAAATAAATATATCAAAACACTATTTCAACCATGTAAAACCCTTGAAAAAATAATATGTTTCACTTGGGACAAGTATGACCCTATGATAGGATCAGGGTCTATTAATTCTCTTGTTGGTATGGGAAGTCATACATTGGTCAAACCAAACACTCATATAAAGCTGGTATAAAAGAGCATGGTGTTGACACTTCTCACAATCACATTAATAACCATGTAAAACCCTTAAACAACTAATATGTAATATTCCTACATTAGCATGCAGCTAATAGGAATATTGATTTTTTTATTTTTGCACCTAGTAGATGAATAAATGGGGGAGGATACCCATACTTAACTTAAATCAGCATAAAAACCCTCTTAGTATGAAAGGGGATCATTGCAGTAGTTGGATTTCACACCCTCATGTGTGAAAAGGGACTTTTGCATGTGGACAAAGTCAATTTTAACCAAGTCAACAACATGCATGAAGAGGAGTGGATCACCAATGTAAATAGCTCAATGTGAACAAGGATCAGCTTATATAGACATATGAAAGCTGGATTTAAGACACTTGGGTGTGAAAAGGGATGAAGCAGGTTGAAGAGGTCAACTTTGACCAAATCAAATAGCGTTGTTAAGGGAGAGTGGCCTTAATGGAGATACAACGCAGTTTTGGAGGGAAATTGATCATGTGCATGTGGAAACCCTAATGGGTAGGACCCCAGGTGAGGAGCCTCACATAGCTTATAAGGAAGAGAATGGCAGCCATTTGAGGTTAGCTTGATTATTATTGATTTGACAGTCTGCATGAATGTTTGGCATTCTCTTGTTGTTTAGCAGAGTTGCAGTGTTGTTTAGCACAAGGCATTCATGTTTAGGAATTCCTTCTCCTACCTTGAGAGGCCTCTTGGAGGAGAATTGTACTTCAATTTTCACATTCAGGCTTGAGGCCAAGCATTCTCCTTTAACCACAGCATTATTTCTATAGAGCATAATGTTATGTTGCAGGGTGTTGCAGTGGAAGGTCCACAACACCACTTCATGTACTTGTTTTTCAGAGGAGGAAGCCTTTCTTTCTCTGGGAGATCAATGAGGGAGTCCCAAAGCCTAATTTCAAACCTTGGCATGTGGCCAAGGTACTTTTCATCTCCTACAATGCAGCCCTTTTCAGGAACTGTGTCATTTCTCTCTATGTTGCAGTAGCAAGGTCAAGACCCTTGATCTTGAGCTTGTTCCTTTGGGAAAGGGCCAACCCTTCTCCCTGAAGGATTGTATAAAAAATATTCTTATGTTTCTTGTATTATTCAGCTATCTATTTATAGAGCTATCGTGTAACTTCATTGTTTCATATCTAGATCTACAGATCTACTCTTGTATACTCATTCTCTCAAGAAACCCTTACCAGGTTATCTTCAAATTGTGTAAAAGAGGCTATATCTCTATTTTTCTCTAAGCTTGGGCCAAATAAACTCCAGATCTATTGTTTATAACATATTTCTACATAAACCCTTCCATAATTATGTTGTATTTTCTTCATTCATTTCTGCATTCCATAAGTCATGGGATTTGGGCATTTTTAAGCCATATTTGAACCGAGAGATCTGTTTAACTTGGCTAGAGTGATTTTTTTTTTTATCTCATTCTATATGTGAGATGTATACTGTATAAAATAAGGGATACAAGTCCCATTTCTCCCAGTTATAGCATAATTCTCTGTAAATAACGTTTTTATGCCCTATATTGTTGCATTTCCTTAATTTGGAATGATTTCATAGGACATATTCTTGCTATGAGCATTCATTTTATGGTTAGATGTTCCTTTCACATCTTATGAGCTAATTTACACTACAATTTTGTTCAAGTATTTCTACATTCCCTTTTGGGGATATTACAGCCGTATCAGAGCATGATATTTGGCTCAGCCTGTGAGTTCCAGCTATCAGAAGAATAAAGAGAAGGAGAAAAGATTAGAATGATGGAGAGAATGAGTTTTATCTCATCACTTTTCAGATACAGAAAGAAACTCTCCCAGGAGGTTAAGCAGATGAAGGAGAATATATGCCAATAAACTCCTAGAGGGTTTCAAGAAGAGGAAGGACCATGCACTTCCTATTCTCATAAAGGAGAAGACAAGAAACATGGAGGACACTTGGATCATCAGATTATAAGTGAATACATTGTTGAGTAAAAATCTAAACCTAGAGCCTTCAAGGGGACTCTAGCCTTCCCACAGTTCATTCAACTGGAGGAAGAAAGGAGACCTTGCAGCACAAGAAGAATGAAGGGCAATAGGTTTCTATTTTCTACTTTTGATGGCTCATTGTTACACCATTTTTTTGGTCATCTAACTTATTATCATTAGATGAACCCAAGTACACCATGTAAGACCAATTTTACCCTAAGTAAAATTTCTTTCACCATGTGAAATAACATTTGTCTATATTTCCTGGTCATATTTAACCCAAAACAAGGAAATTAATTAAATAAATCATTATTTATTTGATTATTTCCTAGGAATAAGTTATTTAAGTCATTATTTAAATAATATTCCTAGTTAAATTTGACTAAATCATTTTTAAATAATTAAATAAACCATTATTTATTTAATTATATTCCCATCATCTCCCTAAAATAATAAATAAATCATTTGTTTATTTGTTATTTATAAATAAAGGAATTGACCCAAGTCAAAAATCCTTTTCCCTCCAACAAATATAATAAAATATTCCTAAAGGGTGATTCTAGAATTCGATTAATAATATTTTATTCATGCACTGAGTTCTAGAACACCCCAATATTTTGTTATAAATAGAAGGGTTTTCCCCATTCATTAGTCACCTTCATTGTATTAGATCACTCTGGATCTACTCTTGGTCACCTTTTCCATTTTTACCTTATGAGCTCCCATTGAGTTCTATGTTTGTCTGGGTTTTCTACACCAACAAGAGAGAGGAATTTTATATCTGAAACGCTGAGGACTTCCAAGAACCCATCCCATTGAGGAGAACCGGAAAACACCTTTCTTGTTTTCCTCTCAGGTGCCCCTTTTTAATATAATACAAAAATTCTTTCAAATACATTGTTCTTGTCTTGTCTATTGGATGCATGGAGCCATATTTTACTTTATCTGCTTGATGTCTTTTTATGCTTAGATCTGGATTTGCGCAGCATTATTTGGATCACCTAATTGCATATTTAAAGATGTTTGGCAGCCATAATCGATGTTAGGGCTATTTCTTATGCGTAGCTAAAGTGATATTTTACGACGAAAGATTCATACTAACAATTGGCGACTCCACACGAGTTTTCTTTTGCGACCGCTGTCGTTTTATATATTCCTTCATATCCAACTATTTTAGACCCTAGGGTTTCTCTTCAGTTTTCTATTTTTCCTCTTTTTATGGTATTTTTCACCTCTAAAACCCTAAAACATTCAAATTTCTAACTTCTGTGTGTTTCTGGCCCTATTGCACAGGTGACAGATATCAATTGCAGCTGAGATGACAATTTTTTCTGAATCTGCCGCCGACAGACCTGGAGCTGCAGGTCGCACTTATCGGCCCAAAAACTATGACCTGGCCTTGAGGTCGCACTTTTCTGCCCCAAACCTGCGACCTGGACTGAAAACAGGGCAGAACCTGTGACCTGCACTTTTTTCTGCAATTTTCCAGCACTTTTTCTGGGTTTGTCTGAAGCTTCTGTCAGGGTTCTCTAGCCTCTGTCTCCACCCGTTTAGACCTATTTCTGATCTGTTTTACTCAAATAAGTGGGAATATTGCCCCTTAGGGCTCTAGTACCCTCCACTTTTTGAGGGTGAGTTTTTTTTGTTTCAGAAGTCTGAATTTCCAGAGTTTCAGCCTTATTTCTTTCAGATCTGATACCTCATTTTTCAGATCCCTTTCGATCAGCTCTTATCCCTTTCAACATCACCTCATCTAGTTTTGTTTTGGTTCATTTCTAGGGCTGCCTCCTTGTCCCCTCTACTGTTAGCTGATCCCCTCCTTTTAGCAGCAACCTTGCCTCTGCCTCTTTGTTCTTCTCTGCACCTCTTTTCAGCAGATTTCTTTGTTAGATCCTCATCCCTCCCGACCTTAGATCTATTGGCCTCTTGTAGCGTGCTTTGAGTAGATTTTTTCCCTCTTATAGAATTTTTTTGAGAGACCTACCTTCTTGGGTTAGATTAATGCATTGTTAGCTGTTAATTTTCTGTTCTTTCAGTCTTATTTACTGCAGATTTATTTTCAGTTACGCAGCACACTTTTTATTTTACTCTTAAAACTTCTGGGTTTAATCAATTAAAATTAACGCACGCCACACACTGACCCTAAGCGAAGAAGAGCCTGGTTAACACCACCTGGCAAAGACTTTAAACTCAATTGACACTGCACCTCGCTGCCCTTGTTTCGACATTGACCTCACTTGATTTTGCACCTCCCTGCCCTTGTCGGTTTTTCTTCTTCCCGTCATCATTTTGCCTCTAAGGCGCTTGTCCCAGAGATTTCTTGGCCTTCACCCTCAGTTTTCGGTTGGTCGACTTCCTCCTTCCCATCGTCATCGAGTACATCCTCCCCCGAGTCCACACTCTGACTCTTCCTCTGATCGTTCGGGTTCTCCCCCTGTTACTTTCACCATGTCTAGTTCAGGGCCTAGCGCTAGCAGCAACCCCAGTTCTACTGCCGGGTCTATTTATAGTGGAACCCCTACGGGACCTACCTCGACTGCCCCATTTCTCCCTTATATGGCCGGTCTCAGTCTCCCCGACTTCAATCCGCTGATTAATGATCCTATTCACCACGATGTCAGTTGGCCTGCTATGCCAACCAAGCTCCCCTCCGACCTTCCCAAGTTCGAAGGCCTTGCTAGTGAATATCCCTCTAACCATATCTTATCTTTCCACATGTGGTGTTCCTCCAATTCCATCACTGATGACTCCATCCATCTTCGATTGTTCCAACGCACGCTTAGCGGTAAAGTTTCTAAATGGTATGTTGATCAAGCCACCTCCTCTCATACCACCTTTGCGACCATTGCCCAAGCCTTTTTATCTTATTTCCAGCTCCCTCTCCGATACGACACTGGTACTGAACTCTTGACTTCCTTTCATCAATCCTCTTCGACCCACCTTTCTGCTCATGTCCAGGAATGGCGACGAATACAGAGTTTATGTCGCGCTCCCCCCTTTGAAGATCGGGTTTATATGGACTGGTTCCTTCGCTCTCTCTTACCTCCCATTGGCAAAGATTTCGCATCCAATTTTCCCCAAACCGAAGAAACCGCCCTCCAAATAGCCTTGAAATATGACCTTATCTATGCTCAATTTGGTTATGTCTATATTGTTCTTCCTAACCTCCCCAAGCCCGGTGGCTCTAATACCTCGGGGGCATCTCATTTTTCCGACGGTATTTTTAGAGCTCTGTCACATACCTCTACTCAACCTCTTCTGGGCTATGGTTTCCCTCCAGGAGGGGCCATCCCCTCCGACACCTTTCCCCCTCCAGGTAGCATGTATCTAGGATACGGCATGCCTCTTCCTTTTTCCCCCACTCCTTCTTACCTCAATGTTGCCCATCCTACCCCTTATCCCTACCCATAACCTAGTGTCCCAGCTCCTCCAGTATTTGGACCTCCCACTTCTTTGCCTTCTCTACCCCCGCAACCGCACTTACTACCCCCTCCAGGGCAAGTATTTGCATAGCAGGGTGCAACTAATCCTCTTCCTTCTCAAAGAAAGAGGAAAGGCAATCCATCTGCTTCTAGTAATCATGGATCCAATCCTTCCAGTATTGATTCTAACACTGCCAACCAGCCACAGGGCTCTCAGCCCAAGCCGGACAGGCCGCTTCGCACCAATAAGCCTTGTTCGTGTTGCGGTGTTTATGGTCATTACACTCACAATTGTCCCCTATTACCACAAATGAGGCAGATGTGGGAGTATCAGACCACCGTGCAAGGACAACACTCCTCTCCTACTATCCCTCCCCATACGGCTACTTCTCAACCCGTTGTGTTTACCGATCCTTTCCCTCAACAAGGATTTGTGGCTACTCAATCCCCTCATGCCCCAGTAACCACTCAACCTTCTCCTTCTAGTTCCTCTGATTACCAAATTCTCATGATGACATCTGACCAACCTCTCACCTTCGACCTTAACCTTCAAACTCGGTCTCGTCAGTACTCCACCCCTCCCGTTCTGTCTGTCTCCGAGTCCCCATCCTCAGGTCCTACATAGCCTCTGTCGACACCCAATGGTCCCTTGCAAATCCCTCCACCCAAAGTTGAGGTTCACACCAAAATTCCTAAGGGCCCATTACGTCGAAATGCTGACTCTGGTAGGGCTGCCCATTCATACAGCATAGTAGATGATCTGGCACAATCTCCTGTTGCCATTTCAACACTCGAACTCCTCCAATCATGTCCTTCTCAAAAGAAGGCTCTACTATCTGCCGTGGGTGTTGTAGATCCTACTTATGACCAATTAATTTGTTTCGATGCCCATTAGTCAGACCATCCCCCCCTTCCTGCTTTTGTTGCTTTCCAAATCCCAGTCAAAAACTGAAATGCCAATGTCGCTCGGTGTATTATTGATGAGGGGGAATATACCTGTGTAATGTCTGCTTCGGTTTGGAAACAACTCGGATCTCCTGAGCTGGCCCCTTCCACAATCACCCTTCATGCATGGAATGTCCATGCCTCCCAACCCATTGGCCTATTCTGTAACTGTCCTATCACCCTTATCGGTAAGACTGTTTTCGTCAATGTTGAAGTTATCGACGCCCCCCTTGAATACAACATTATTTTGGGGCGTAGTTACACCTATGCCATGTCTGTCGTCCCATTTGCAGTCCACCGCAAGATAATTTTCCCCCATAACGGAAAGATTGTCACCATCGACCAGTTAACATATCATCAACCAAAATCTCAGACTTCCCCTGAGTCCACTATTTCTGCTGTCACTAACAAGCCAACCATCAATTCTTTGTTTTGGAAATGTTGTCATTGATGGCAAAGGAGGCAGCAAAGACAGAGACGGGGCAATGGAGGCAGCAAAGAAGCAAACGAAGGAAGCAAAGGAGACAGGCAAAGGCAAGGGAAGAAAATATAGAGGCAGAACTATTATCAGAGGCAGAGGTAGAGGCAGAGTTGTTATCACAGCAGTAGAGGCAGAGGTAGAGCGACAGAAGCAGCAGAGGCAGAGACATAGCCATTATTCCGAGAATCGCTACCCCAGCTGGAGGATATATATAAAATTCCGAGAATCGCATACCCCACTGGAAGATACACTAAATATTGGAGCAGCAAAGTATATATATATATATATATATATATATATATCATTCCGGGAATCATAACCCAAGAAGAAATGTAATGCATATATAATGTAAATCTCATTCCGGGAATCGTATACTCCAGCAGCAAAGTATATATTGTGCTTTATATACAACGGACTAAAGAATATATATATACATATGCATAGCCATATGTAGCGCAAGATTCAAAGAAAAAAAGTACCATAAGGCAGGACCCCTTACCCAATCGCATCGGAGATTATAAGGGCAGCGGAACGTATAAACTAAAGAATTTCGATTCCGATTGAGAGCCCGGATCCGATGGGCATATAAACAGTGGCTTGATAAGTTTGAAATCCGGCTTAATCGCATCGACTCAAAGCCTATATAAGTGCATAAAACAAATTATTATATGGTGGGACCTCTTACCAAATCGCATCGGAGAAAAACAAGGCAGCGGAACGCATAAACCAAAGAATTGCGATTGCGATTGAGAGCCTGGACCTGATGGGCTTATAAACCATGAGTAACAAGTATTTGAATTCTAGCATGATCTCATCGGAATAATCTAATTGCATCGGAGAATATAAAGGGAGCGGAACGTCCATACAAGAACTTGTGATTTCGATTAAGTTCCGGACCCGATGGGTTTATAAAACATAATGAAGAGACTGGAACCCTGTGTAGAAGAGCGAAACTGTGACCAGATGAATAGTGATGGCAATTTATGGTTTTCATTGCACCACCTTTACACGGTGGGTGGTATTTGAGGAGTTGGGAGTGATTCCATATATCATTCGACACGTGGCGAGGTGGACCCACGGAAAAACGCCTCCCACTGTGCGCCATCGCGCGTTAACCATCGACCAAAGACGCGGTGCGATATTGATACATGCCGTTGATCTGGGAAGATGCCATCGGACGGTGGCTGTGTTCGGAAGGTGAGCGAAGGATAACCCAAGTACGGCGCGCCATCGCACGTTATTGCTCGTGCAAGTTTCCCGAGTGATATCCATCGGATTGGATGTTGCGGCGCGATGGAACGTGAGCCCTCCGATTGGGTCGATTGTTAGCGCTAGGCCCCAGTTTAATTTATATTGCTCGTTGTTAAGGTCGGTGGGTTTAACAAAGGTATGAAATTTATAAGTGGCGGCCAGTATTTTATGGATGTCGGGTTGTTTGTATTAGCGAATGTGCATATATATATATATGTATCGAGATATTACAGTGTGCATGTAAAGACATGGTATTATTGCGATTGTGAACATAAAACAATTGTGATGTATGTATGTTTCTCTTGCGAAATGTGATGTACAATTAGCTGGTATAAAAAGCTCAGTCACATGTATGCAGCAGTTACACCACAACAGAGGACAGAAAAGGAAACAGAGCTGAAAAGAGATAAAGCACAGTCACAGAAAAGACAAATGCGCAGCGAGCCAAAAGACTAAATAAGTTGAGCTGGAATTCTCATTGTAATTTGAATGTAAATGTTTTTAATTGATTTTTTTATTGTTTGTGATGCATTGGCAAGTATCCTAAGGAAAAAAAAGCTCCCACTGTAATATTGAAATTAATGCATGTTGGTATATTTTCTGAATGAGCGAGTGAAAGAAATGAAAAGGCAAAAAGCGAAGAGGCATGGCTGTCCATTCCAAATTCATTGAGGAATGCTAACAGTCACAAGAAAATCCTTATAAATAATATCATCTTGATATGAAAAATGAAGAGAGAGAGAGTAAATCTAGAGAAGGCAGAATATAGAAGTGTGAGGCAGAGAAGATTAAGAAAAGAAGAGCAGAAAGAGAAGCTACAGAACAGAGCTGATATTTGAGGTAAATCAGCAAACATTCAGTTTGATAAATTGAGGAAGTTGGAGCTTCCCTATCAAGTTGCAGCTTGATAGCTGTCAGTTGTAGCTGACTGAGGTTGGAGCCTCCTGTAGGTTGGTGCCTGCAGAAAATTGAAGGGAGTTGGTGCTTCCTTGTGTTAGAGTCGGTCCTTACAGCCCTCCGTCAGAGATCATTTCGCTTTTTGCATATCATTTTTAGGTGTCTCGCTCACTTCACTTCGTTGCATTTTGCTAGGGGCATGCCATTGATTGACGAGAGGGTTTGGTCTTCTTGTATTCCCTCATGCTTGTACCTACTGGGCTAATTAAAACTCCTCAAAAATCATCAAAGTTCAGGTCACGTCATTTATGGTCATAAATGATTATTTTCGTCAACAAGAGTCTTTTAGTCCTAGATTCTAGGGTTTAGTCTTTTGATATAATTAATAAATGCCCGTAGGCCATGAGGATGGTTTCGAAAAGGTTCTTAATTCAAATTTTCATCATCAAACACATTTGAGGACATTTCTAGTTCAAAACTCTGTTTTGAACTAGAAACTGTCAAATTTATTTTTTGTAACAATTATGTATTTTTCTACCATAAAAAAATTTCAATGCAGCCTCTGGTCTTTGCCGAAGTCCAAACGCCAACATCCCTGCGAAAATCAACAAATTTCATCAGTCCAAACTCAGAAAAACAGTGAAAAGCCAAAGGATAGAGTTTCATTAAATGATAAAGTGCCAAAATTGCAAAACATTACGAAGTGGGTTTTTGAAGAACTAAAAATTAAACTCGTCTCTTCCAAGATATTTCAAAGGCTATATAAACCATTTGAAACAAGTTATATTCACAAATCTTTAAAGAAGAGATCGAATTGAAGGGTTGAAGGGCGAAATTTTTTTTTTGAAGTCGAGACAGTGTGTTGACAGTGCGCGCGGCGCATAGGATGCACGTGGCGCACTGAGCTAAAATTTCCAGTGGAAATTAACAAGCGCGCGGCGCACCAGACCAGCGCAGCGCACTGGGCATGCGCGCAGAGCATTGAGCCATCAAGCTGGAAATTCACCCAAACTCTTCAAATTTTCAAATTTAAATCGCCTCATTTGCCTTCAAATAAGTTATCCACGCCTGCCAAATGATTTTTGGATATGCTGTGGTGGTCTAAAGGAGAAAACAAGTGTTTGTCATGGTGAAAGTTAAACCCTATATTCATTTCAAAATCCGCTCCATAGGGTTAGAGGAGGAAGTGATGGTATTTTGAAATTGTATGTCAGAGCTGCCACTTGTCAAAACAATCTCATTTCGTTGCTATTGAAGTTTTTGTCACTGTTATTGCTCACTATAGATTTACCACAGTCCCATATTCATTTTTCCCTTGTGAAATTCCAAACCCTACTAGTTGCCTCTTTCCCTGCCATTGATAAAAATTTAAGTTTTTATAAGGATCAATGGTTGTTCCATGTTATTGACTGCACTTTTTCCATTTGAATAACTCTTATATCTATCACTTGGAAAATCCCATTAGTATTACCCATTCCCATACCATTTGTAAAGGTATGTAATCCCAACATTTCCCAAAGAAGTGAGTAAATAGTTTGTCTTTTCCATTGTGTCACTTGACAGTCCATTGTGTTACTTGATAGTCCATTGTGTTCATTGTAACATTTCCCACAGTCCCCAATCCATGCTAGAAACATTTGGCATATTTGATAGTGAAAGGTAAAGCATCTAGTCATCATTTTCAGATATAATCCTAACGCTTGTTTTCACCATACCTATATCAGCATATATTTTTCAAACATCTTGATTTCAGCGCCATGTCAGAGACGGATTCAGTTTATGAGCAGGGGTATGACAGTGATTCCATAGCAGAGGTTAATGTGCCAAGGAGGTCTCACAAAAGTGGAAAAAGTGGTAGGCATGTCAGGGAGGAACCTACTTCTTTGGTTCAATTGCAGGCTTTCCTTCTTGCAATGGATTGTTTTCAGCATCAGTCATGTTTCCAATACTGTGAGATGATTTCCCAAACTCAACATCATCATGAGTTAGCTCACCTATTTGTTCTACATTTGCATGATGGCCGTGTGAACCTTGTTGGAGGAAACTTCATTTTGTCACCAGAGACCATTGCTCAGGCCACCGGGATACCAAACATAGGAGAGGAATGGAACAAATGACAGCAGCTAGAGAAATCCTATTATGAGCCATATATCAAACCTGGGTATTTGAGGCAGCTGAGTAGGGTATTTCCATTCCGATTTCCGAAGGATGAGTATGCACCATTGATGAAAATCATCATTCGATATTTCAGTTGCGAGGGTAGATTCTCGCGCCTCTATGCGTACCATATCCGTTTTTTGATGCATTTCACGAGGGTATGTATGATGAGCATTCCATACTTCATGTACCGTTACATAGAGCGGATGACATTTATTGTACAGAAGAAGACCCCAACACAGCAGCATAACAGCATATATCATTACGCGCTGATCAAAATCATGGTGGTACATCAGCTCACACAGCAAGGCATCGCATGGGATGAGTTCATCTCCCGTGACTTCTTTGCAGCACCACAGCTGCCTCCCAAGGTAGTTCATGATGAGGGAGAGCCTTCACACCAGTTTGATATTCCTGAGACTGAGCATATCAGCGCTCCAGTGTATGTGACATATCAGCGAGGCCACAGAGCCTTATTTGCAGCTACACGACGAGTACTATCTCCACCCGAGATGGAAGGGGTCTCGTTGACTTCATCAGCAGCGCGAGTACTATATCCACCCGGGGTGGAAGGGGTCTTGCCTTCAACATTAGCACAGGTACAGGTTCAGGACAGAGGCAAGATACCTATGCACGATGAGGGCCCTTCAGGAGGCCGAGACACTGATTTTATACTCATCGATGTTGATGCGAGCTCTCCTAGCTCGAAACTGAGGGAGGTCATCCAGGAGCAGAAAGCTGAAATTGGTACCTTGACAGAGAATTTGCAGAGAGCACATTGGGTGATAAAGTACTTGGAGCAGTGGAACAAACAGTTGGAGGATCAGCACACACTTGTAGAGCTGCGGTGAATCCGTGAAGATCGACAATTGGCCCGGAAAAGACCTGGTGACATGACACCAATTGAGCGAGAGACCAAAATCATGCATGTTAAAATTCATCTAGAGAAGTTGTTGGCAAAGGCCACTAGATACAAAGACATGCTCCATCATATGAAAGGTCATTATTGGGCCCGCATGCACGTCTGCAAAGCAAAAATGAAGATCCTGAAGAGAAGGTTGAGCAGAGCACTGAAACGGCGAAAGAGGCCTGATCCGCTCCGGATTTTGGCTGAGGCTTCATTGGCTGATCATGAGGCATGATGGGGGATCTTCTCTCCAAATTTCAGCAAATTTGGACAATTTTTTGTCATTTTTGAAAATTTTGGTCTCAAAACAGGTTTTTCCGCCCAACGCGTAGCACGTCCCGACGCGCGCTTATGATTGGGACACTTTCTGGAGGAAAAATTTGTATTTTTGGGTTTTTCATGGTAATTTATGCATGCTTAGAAATGGCTGAAGCATTTCATCAAGTTCTGGATGATCAAAAGGGCCAAAAACACCATGAAAATCACCTTTCTGCCACCTTTTGCACCAGCAGGAAGTACTTTTGGGAGAATGAAGTTTTGGAGGGGAAAATGAGCTCCAAATTGAAAAATTCCACTTGGGTTGGATAGCAGACATCCAGGGATTTCCAACAAGCTATCATGAGCTTGATTTTTACTTCGGGAAGTGCTCCAAAAGCAGGTCCAAAGGCGCGCGGCGCATAGAGGAAATTAGCTTATTTTTCACCTTCCAGCTCAGAAATTCGGCCAGTTTGAACTAGTTTCACCTCTTGATGTAATTTTTGAACCAACTTGATGTAATTTGATAAACATGATGTAATTTTGGCATGTATTTACTTTTTCTAGATGGTTCACTCACAAAAAAGTGAAAATCAAGTGAATGAATCAGTTTCCTTCCTTTTAGAGGCAAGTTGTTTGGCTGCCTAGATTTTAGCTCCTTGTTTAGAATTGGTTCAAACTGCTCCTAGAAGCATGAGCTCCACCCCTAGAGGCATGGGAAGGGGTTAGACTTGTCTATTTATTGTATTTTCTGAGACACTTTCAGGGTTGGACTCTTGGGAAAAGTTTGGCACACTATTGTACATATTTTCTGCATTTTGGCTAAGGAAAGATCAGAGGTTTTGCAGCACCTGTTGGGATTCTTGTGGCTTTCCGTTTTGATGGTGTGTTTCTCTCATTTATTTGTAATTTCTTTAATTTTTAATGTATGCCATTCCCTTCTTTTTCTTTTGAAACTAAATGAATGAGTAAATGAGGTAGAATCCATTGATTCCAGTGCTCTCCCTTTGAATTTGTTTAGTTTTATATGTTTTCGCCAATTTGGAGAGGATCCCTGTTCTCCCTTGCCCTCTTCAGATCCTTGTCATTCTGATCCATCCATACACATAATCAAAAGCATCAAGACTACTGCCTACCTTGCCCCAACTCGAATTCTGCAAAGATCTGGCCTCATCCCCGAGCCCAAATTTTTTTTTCCCATTTTTCCAGCAAAAACCCAAAAAATTTAAATCAAACTTTCCTATCTATTTACTAGCCTAAAATCGATATCCATTATAAGTCATCTTAGCCCCTTTGAAGACCTTTTGCTGAGATAGACCTGAGGCTGTCCTGTCCTGGTTTGATGTTGCCTTGAGTTTTACCTTATTTCAGCCTAAGGTAGATTCGAGCGCTAACACCTTGCGAGTTGTAGGTTGCAGAATTGAGGTAGGAGCCTCCTGTAGGTTGGTGCCTGCAGAAAAACAGTGGTGAGAGGGAGTTGGAGCTTGCCTTTGCATCACAACAATAATAAGATGTGGTTTTCTCCCTTTATGGGTTTCCACAACATCTGCTGTCTCTATGTGTGTTTCTTATGTGTTGATGTGATTCTTTCAATCTGCTTAATTATTTGCTGCTCTCAATATAAGTATGGTTTCACATTAATTTAATATTAGCTGCAAAATTTTAAGACTGTTCACATAGTAAGCTGTAAAATAGTTTGGTGAAAATTTGAAAAGGCTTATGTATGTATTAAACTGATTCACCCCCCCCCCCTCTCAGTTTAATTAAAGATTCAACACTTTGCCCAATGTTTCCCCCAGCGTCTATAAAGACTCCTCCTTGCTTGGCACCTTTCTAGACCCTCCCCCCGTATCTGATCCTAACCTGGCGAACGTTTGCATGATGCAATCATCTTGGGCTGACCTTACACATCCCACTTTGGCTAGTAAGAAACCTCAACCCCACCCACCCCCACCAGCTCCTAGCCCTTCGCCCCCGCTAGCCAACCTTCTTCCTTCAAAATCTCCTTCCCCAAATAATCCTCACACGCCCCTCTACCCTCCTGGGATGATCCCGCCCGATTTCAACCCCCTTGGCCCTGTTCCTCCTGGCCATTTCTCTACTGGTCATATTCCTTTCCTTGCTCCCCCTCCCGGAGCTTCTTCCGTCCCTATCTTTTCCACCCTCTCCCTACCCAACTTGACCTTGGGTATACCCGTTTGGTACCTTAGCCCCCCAGCCACTACCCTGCCTGGTCAACCCAAACCATATCTTGCTTTGACCCCGGTTCAACCGATACCCATGACCTCTACCACTACACCAGCACCTCAGTCACCTCATCTGACACCTCCTCTTGTTGCAACCGTGTCAGGTAACAATCGCAAAACTCGCAGGGGGGCACCAAAGGACTAGGTCACCCCAACAAACTCTGCCCCTCCTCGACCTCCAAAGCATCCCATCCAGTTTGCCTTGTGCGATGTTGTCGGCCATGCCACCCATACCTGTCCTGAATTACCACATCTCAAAACCATGGTCAATGACAGATTTCCGGAATCCGATATCCCCGAGGTCTATGTCACCATACCTGATTCCCTCCCAAAACTTAAAAACTTGCGCACCAATCACCCTTGTTCTTTGTGTAATTTCCATGGACATTATACCCACCTTTGCCCCTGCCTTGACGAGTATCGTGCTTCTTTGGCTGCATACCGCCAATTCAAAGTTGCACTTGCCTGTAATCCTTCTTTTCTAACCCCAGAACACCTATCTACCCCAATTACTATTTCTCATCCTGATACTGAAATGACCAAACCTTCAGCCACTATTTCCTACCTTTCCTCATCACCGCGTTCCCCAGAAACCAACCCCTTAGTACCTTCCCCCGCTGTTTCACCTACCCACTCATCTCAAAATCAGGTGTCTCATATTTCTACCTCCTCAAGTCATCCTATGCCATCCACTCTTCCCATCTTCCAGTCCGATGAAGACATCATGGAATCCATGACCGAACCTGACTTTCCGTGGGACGATATGCACCATAATGCATACTTCCTTCCACATCAATCCCATGACCAATATGCTCTCGAATCTAAATATTTCATTCCCAATAAATTCAATTGGTTCAAAAACCCCATCCCTGCACCTGACGCTTTCGAAGAAGGCAATATGGCTAATATCTCTCCTACCATCAAAATAGACATTTCTGTCAAACTAGGTATCGAAGAAAATATCACCATGGGTGCCCAATGCACTCCGAAAGAAATTGAAGCCTACACCAAAATCTTCAAATAATTCTGTGATATTTTCACCTGGTCCTACTCAGAAATGCCTGGACTCGATCCAGCCATTGTCGAACACCACATCGACACATGGCCTAATGCCACTCCGGTCTGTCAAAAGTTGCGACCCATTCATCCCTCCTGACGTGAAGCCATCAAAGCTAAAATCGATAAGCTCCGGCAGGCTGGTTTCATTTATCCCATTGAATACACCACTTGGGTGTCCAACCCAGGTCCCGTCCTCAAAAAACAAGGCACCATTCATGTTTGCACCGACTTTCGCAATCTGAACAAAGCCTATCCCAAAGAAAACTTCCCCACACCATTTATTGACCAAATCATTGATGAGTGTGCGGGGCACGAGGTTCTATCCTTTATGGATGGCTTCTCTGGATACAACCAAATTGTTATCCGTCATGCTGATCAACTTAAAACCGCGTTCATTAGTCCGTGAGGCACTTTCGCATACTGAGTCATGCCATTTGGCCTTAAAAACGCTGGCACCACTTTTCAACGAGCCATGTCTTATTGTTTCCATGACTTAGCTCATATCATCCTTGCCTATTTAGACGACCTTACTGCACGTTCTAAACATCGGGCGCAACACCTCCATGATCTGCATACCATTTTCCTCCGATGTCGCAAGTATAACATCCACCTTAACCCATTGAAATGTGTCTTCTGTGTTCCCGCCGGTCATCTCCTCGGCTTCATAGTATCTAAAGACGAGATAAATCTTGACCCTTTGAAGGTTCAAGCCATTCTTGAACTTCCTATTCCTTGTACCTTACGCCAGCTACAAAGTATCCAAGGAAAAGCTAATTTTCTTCATCGATTCGTTCCTGACTATGCTACTACCGCACATGGTTTCCTTAGACTTCTTCGATCTCACACCTCATTTGTCTGGGATACCTATGCTCAAGAGTATTTTGATGCCCTCAAGCATGCTCTCACATCCACTCTCTTGATCCTTCCTCTTGAATTTGACCGAGATTTAATCCTATACATCTCCGCTTCCACCCATTCGGTTGCTGGTGTCCTTATCCAAGAGGATGATAATGGTATCGAACATGTGATCTATTATGTCAGTAAAAACCTTGCCGGTCCACCTGTGTCCTACCCACATGAAGAAAAATTAGCGTAGTTTTTGTGTTCTCGGTCCAAAAACTGCGTCATTATATCCTCATTCGTTCCACCAAGGTCATGACTGATTCCAACCCCATGGCTTTCCTATTGAATTGACGCATTCTCAGTGGGAAGTACGCTCGTTGGGTCATTATCCTCCAAGAATTCGACCTTGAATTTGTCAGCCCAAAAAGTAAGAAAGGTTTAGTCCTCGCTAAACTCATTTCTGATTTGCCTACTGGGACGCAAGATACTCCAATTAATGATGTTCTTCCCAATGAACATTTATTTTCCATCGCCACCGACGATCCTTGGTACGGTGATATCCTTACTTACTTGCGAACCCAAAAGTTCGCCCTTCATCTTGATCGTGATGCTCAACGACGTATCCAACACCAAGCCTCTCACTACCTTCTAATCGACAATGACCTTTATCTTCGTGGAGTAGATACTGTCCTTCATCGTTGCCTGACACACGCTGAAGCTGAGCAAGTCCTCAATGCCTGTCATAGCGGCGCTTGTGGTGGCCACCTCTCTAGCCTCGCCACCGCCCAAAAAATCATGCACGCTAGGTATTTTTGGCCTTCTCTCTTCAGTGATTGCATTGAAGCAGTCAAAAATTGTTCCAATTGCCAACATTTCGCCCCCAAGGGGTGATCTCCTCCCGCTCCCCTCTATCCTGTCGTCACAGCTGGCCCTTTTTGTAAATGGGCCATTGAATTTATGTAATTTCGACCTCCATCCGCTGGTAACCACAAATATATCATCATGGTGGTCGACTATTTCACTAAATGGGCCGAAGCTATGCCAACATTCAAGAATACGGAAGCCACTACAGCCCTCTTTTTCTTCAACCATGTCATCACTCGATTCGGAGTTCCAAAACAATTAGTCTCTGACCATGGCCGACATTTTGAAGATGAGATTTGGCATGAGCTATCCTCACTCTTGGGTTTTGAGCACCAATATTCATCTTCCTGCTACCCCCAAGGTAATGGCCAAGTTGAAGTGGTCAACAAAATTCTTAAGACCATACTTCAAAGAACGGTGAATAAGCACAAAAAAAATTGGCATCTTATGCTATTCCCTGCTTTGTGGGCTTATCGTACTTCTGTTAAAACTGCCACCGGTTTCACTCCTTTCCACCTTGTCTTCGGTGAGGAGGCAGTTTTACCGATCGAGTGTGAAATCCCTTCCCTTCACTTGGCCGTCGAACTCCTCCCTGATACCCAACCTCTAGAACAACGACTTATCATGCTCGAGCGCACCTCTGAAGACCGTCGTGTTGCATTGCAAACTCTTGAAGCGGCAAAAAAGCGCACCAAAGCTTAGTATGACCGAAAAGTACACCCTCAACAATTTCATGAAGGTGACCTTGTTCTAGTATATGATCAGGCCCATGATACCCTTGGTCATGGGAAGTTTGACTCATTATGGCTCGGTCCTTACATTATCAATAAAGACCTTGGTAAGGGGCCATAGCTTTTAGAAGACTTTGAAGGCCATATCCTTCCTAATCCCCGCAATGCACTCTATCTTAAGAAATATTACCCTTAGCATTTCCCGTTCGAAATGCCTGTTTTATTTTCTTTTAGATAGCCAGCATCTGTTTGTTTTCACATTTCACTACCTCACCAGGACACCTGTTGTCCACGAAGTCTTACTTCACCTCTCCTCAAAATCGGATTTTCTCACTTACAACACACTTCATTGGGGGCACCACTTTGACCCCATACTTATTTCTGTTCGTGACAATTTTCGTCATGAGATACCATTATGTACTCATGCTTTTTATGGTCCCCATTGGATCTATCCCGCATTTCATTATCATCATTAGTGTCCGTCTGTTAGTCGCTCTACTATTTTCTCTCGTGCCTTAGTTGGGGTTCCCTTATTACCTCACCTATGGCGGACCTACTTCTGTCGACATCAGCTCATTTACTCCAGAATCCAGGTCCAGGGGGCAGTGTACCTTGGTTCGAGCTCTTTTCAATATGATCGTGATCTATACACTTGATGGTCCAGTGATGCAGCCGCAGCTATTGGTGATTCATGGGTGTGTGTGAGATGTCTCAACCCTCATGAGGGGGTGGCCCTGCAAGTAGCCCCCCACATGCCCGAATGACTTATTCATTTCAGCCCTTGATGTAGCTACTCTCATTTGATGATATCAGTCTCAGCCGCTTGCAGCACCTCTTTGATTTGCATGTATCTGTCAGATTTTGCAAGCCCTTCCCTGTGTGTAGGGGGCATGTGGGTGTATTTGTATCCCATGTACTAAAATATTATTGTATAAGTCCTGACAGTTATTCCAGGCACCGCATGTATGTGGGATTCATCATTTTATTTATCTGGCTCATGTTTAGGCCAGCACATGCTTCATTATTGCATTCTGTGGTTTTTCGGGCGCCTTATTCTTTGTACTATTATCTCGGCGGGCATAGGTATGCCTCCCCCGCCGCCTTTAACACAAGTACCACTTCATCAACTAGAGACTTGTTTCACCTGTAAGTCTCGTCTCCTCAGGGTCTAGTCCTTTAGCACATTAGACTACCTTACATTTCTCTCTCTCACTCCCCTCTTGATGTCTAGTGATTGAGTTCTTACAACGTACTTCGGTCATACGATTTGCTCCTAACACTCATACGTTGGGGGGCAATCTGTTACACCATTTTTTTGGTCATCTAACCTATTATCATTAGATGAACCCAAGTACACCATGTAAGACCAATTTTACCCTAAGTAAAATTGCTTTCACCATGTGAAATAACATTTGTCTATATTTCCTAGTCATATTTAACCCAAAACAAGGAAATTAATTAAATAATCCATTATTTATTTAATTATTTCCTAGGAATAAGTTATTTAAATCATTATTTAAATAATATTCCTAGTTAAATTTGACTAAATCATTTTTAAATAATTAAATAAACCATTATTTATTTAATTATATTCCCATCATCTCCCTAAAATAATAAATAAATCATTTATTTATTTGTTATTTATAAATAAAGGAATTGACCCAAGTCAAAAATCATTTTTCCCTCCAACAAATATAATAAAATATTCCTAAAGGGTGATTCTAGAATTCTATTAATAATATTTTATTCATGCACCGAGTTCTAGAACACCCCAATATTTTGTTATAAATAGAAGGGTTTTCCCCGTTCATTAGTCACCTCCATTGTATTAGATCACTCTGGTTCTACTCTTGGTCACCTTTTCCATTTTTACCTTATGAGCTCCCATTGAGTTCTATGTTTGTCTAGGTTTTCTACACCAACAAGAGAGAGGAATTTTAGATCTGAAACGTTGAGGACTTCCAAGAACCCATCCCATTAAGGAGAACTGGAAAACACCTTTCTTGTTTTCCTCTCAAGAGCCCCTTTTTAATATAATACAAAAATTATTTCAAATACATTGTTCTTGTCTTGTCTATTGGATGCATGGAGCCATATTTTACTTTATCTACTTGATGTATTTTTATGCTTAGATCTAGATTTGTGCAGCATTATTTGGATCACCTAATTGCAGATTTAAAGATGTTTGGCAGCCATAATCAATGTTAGGGATATTTTTTATGCGTAGCTAAAGTGATATTTTACGACGAAAGATTCATACTAACACTCATCAAAATAAAGGGATTGGGCAAGAAGACTTGATTCATTATTCCTACTACATCCAGTAGTAGAGAGAGAAGCAGTAGAGATTGCAGTGTTGCACATGGAGGGCAAAGCAAGCACTTGGTGGTTTAGTCACATAAGTCATGCAAAAGTATCTACTTTTGTGGATTTCACTCAGAGGGTGATCAAGAGATTTGATGAAGAACAATCAGAGAGGGAGGAGCCCTCACCACCACTTGAGGAGACTTGTATCAACATTGTCACAACCTTGGAGGAGTAGCCTTCAACATTAGCAGTTGAGGGATCCAACATAGTAGAAGAAGGAACTCTTGCAGCCACACATGGTGTTCCCAAAGCCCACCAAGGTATGATTGAAATTCCACTTTCTATTATTGCAGAAAATCTTTTAGAGGATTGTGGAAATCTATTTTTGCATGACCCGGGATCATCACTTACTGCTAATCTAGAGTAGGAAAGTTGCATTGCACTGTCCAAGAGCAGCAGTGAAGAAATAAGGACCCATTCCTCATGGGAGCATTCAGATGTCAACTTCATTCAGAAAGCAATGAAGGAAGAAATAAAAAAGGGTAGACATCTTGAGATGAGAAACATTTTATCCTCTCTAGATGACACTTTATCAATGAGCATGCCACAGCTCAAAGAGAGACTTCTACTTGTAGTATATCCAAGACCCCATTGGTTTTGGAAGGCCATGCATGAGGAGGAGGTCTCATCAAGAGATCCCATTGGAGGTGCACTTCAAAATTTCATGAAGTGCAAAGTTCTTCAAAGATTTTACAAGGTTGTTGTCCTACAATGGAAGGATGCCAAGTATTTTTAGAATGAGATCCATCACCCACATTAGGATGAGTGGATGATAGTATGGAGCAAGGGGTTTCCAAACCACTTGCAGATCTATGATACAGGCCAACAAGAAGCATGGTTGCGCTGGTTTCTTTTGGGTGAGTATGGTTACTACCCAAAGATTCATATTCTCTTGTATCATGCCTTATGTCTCAATGGTATAATGCATAAGAAGAAGGCATGGTTGCTTTGGTTGTTAAGAAGAGAGTTTGGACATCACATGTCAAATTTTATGTCCATGTGTTTAATCTTGTTTGAAGTATGTCTCATGTGTATATATATATTTCTGTTTGAGATGTATCTCATGTATGTACTTTGGTTTGGGAGGAAGGATAACTCCCAAATGATGTGGCATAAAGGAGCTTGTTTGTACCATGTGGATGAGACATCTCACATGTCCATAATTGTATTGTTTCTCCATGATTTGCATTTTGATAATGCAAGAAGGCAACAAGAGTCCTTTTTGCTATGATTACTATTGGGAGAGTATGGGGTGGAATTTCTCCATACTCATCATGATATTTCAGGAGGAATGTATGGCACATTCAAGGTGAAAAGAGGCTACCCTTCAACATTTAAGGATAAGGAGGGGCTTCCACTTAGGAAGAAGATTTCCCCACATAGCAGCATGATAGTGGATGACTTTGACATGTGGAATGTCAAGGAAGGGGATCATAGAGTGACAAGAGACTTATCACTAGGGCCAACAACGTTGTCACTTGGGAGTATGTTTCTATTGATGGAGTGTTCCAAGGGGAGCATGTATCCTCCCTTGTTGCAGATTTTTATGAGAATATTCTCATGGGAGGACTCATCCATGGACCTCACTTTCAACCTACTCATTATGCATGAGGGAAAGATTATTTATGAGCTTCATGGTCATGATAGAACCAACCTCTATGATGGAGATAACCCTTCTCTACATGACTTTGGACAAGTGTGTTGTCATTTTCATTGTACTCAGCTGATATATAATGCTATTTACCACCTCATGGTAGATATGAAAACATGCACAACTGTCATCTTGTTGAATAACCGCTTGCCACATGATGATCTAAATCAGCAGTTGGGAAGACTGCGCTGTATCCACCTGATAAAACCATTGGTATCATCCAAAATTACATATAACCTTCAGCATTTTTCTGATTTGGATGCCAAATGGTGAAGATGTACCATTCATTTTGAATGGGATGATTTGGATAGCATGATTCATGACATGGGAGAAAGGATCTTTAGAGATCTAATCTTCTTCCTGCCACTTGAGGGAAACCTTATTGCAGCCCAAGATCAGCATATGATCTACACTCATCAAAAGTGGAGAGGAATACAGCATGGGGTAGGCCATTTTTTCCACCATGTTCAGTTATTCAACCCCCCTACATTGCAGAAGCCAAAGGTGGAGGAGATCTTTCATGAGTTGCCATGTTGGAGGGTGACTCATCTTGTATGGATGATAGCATGGGGATGGAAGTTTTACATGGGATTGATATTTCCCAACACATTTCAGCCTCCATGCCTTGAGAGGGCCCCTAGACAGCTCATAGTTGCCTCCTTGATTATTTCACTTTTTCATGATGATGGCTATTTGGGATGCTCACCAAAAGCTAGCTTGCATGCTTGGGAGGGGCGCTATGGAGATTCATTGTTGAGACAACATCACATCCTTTGGAGATGTTCATCATATGAGGATGCTACAGGAGGAGGAGAGGAAACTCTTCAGTTCTATCCTTGCAGTTGCTTGAGGAAAAGCAACATTTGGGAGGGGAGGACTATAATATTCCTACATTAGCATGTAGTTAATAGGAATATTGATTTTTTATTTTTGCACCTAGTAGATGAATAAATGGGGGAGGAGACCCATACTTAACTTAAATCAATATAAAAACCCCCTTGGTATGAAAGGGGATCATTGTAGTAACTGGATTTCACACCCTCATATGTGAAAAGGGAATTTTGCATGTGGACAAAGTCAAGTTTGACCAAGTCAACAGCATGCATGAAGAGGAGTGGATCACCAATGTAAATAGCTCAATATGAACAAGGATTAGCTTAGATAGAAATATGAAAGCTGGATTGAAGACACTTGGGTGTGAAAAGGGATGAAGCAGGTTGAAGAGGTCAACTTTGACCAAATCAAACAGCGATATTAAGGGAGAGTGGCCTTAATGGAGATACAACGCAGTTTTGGAGGGAGATTGATCATGTGCATGTGGAAACCCTAATGGGTGGGACCTAAGGTGAGGAGCCTCACATAGCTTATAAGGAAGAGAATGGCATCAATTTGAGGTTACCTTGATGATTATTGATTTGATGGTCTGCATGACTGTTTGGCATTCTCTTATTTTTTAGCAAAGTTGCAGTGCTCTTTAGCACAAGGCATCCCTATTTAGGAATTCCTTCTCCTACCTTGAGAGGCCTCTTGGAGGAGCATTGTGCTTCAGCTTTCCACATTTAGGCTTGAGGCCAAGCATCCTCCTTTATCCACAGTGTTATTTCTGCAGAGCATAATGTTGTGTTGCAGGGTGTTGTAGTGGAAGGTCCACAACACCGCTTTCTGTACTTGTTTTTCAGAGGAGGAAGCCTTTATTTCTCTGGGAGATCATTGAGGGAGTCCTAGAGTCTCATTTCAGATCTTGGCATGTGACCAATGTACTTTTCATCTCATACAGCACATTCCTTTGCAGGAACTGCATCATTTCTTTCTATGTTGCAGTAGCAGGGTCAAGACCCTTGATCTTGAGCTTGTTCCTTTGGGAAAGGGCCAACCCTTCTCCCGGAAGGATTGTATAAAAAATATTCTTATTTTCCTTGTATTATTTATCTATCTATTTATATAGCTTCAGTATAACTGCATTTTTTCAGATCTAGATCTGCAGATCTACCCTTGTATACTCATTCTCTCAAGAAACCCTTACCAGGTTATCTTCACATTGTGTAAAAGAGGCTAGATCTCTATTTTTCTCTGAGCTTGGGCCAAATAAAATCCAGATCTATTTTTTATAAAATATTTCTGTATAAACCCTTCCATAATTACGTTGTATTTTCTTCATTCATTAATGCATTCCATAAGTCATGGGATTTGGGCATTTTTAAGCCATATTTGAACTGGCAGATCTGTTTAACTTGGCTATAGTGATTTGTTTTTTATCCCATTCTATATGTCAGATGTATACTGTATAAACTAAGCGATCCAAGTCCCATTTCTCCCATTTATAACATAATTCTCTATAAATAACGTTTTTATGCCCTATATTGTTGCATTTCCTCATTTTGGAATGAGTTCTATTAGGTCCCTATATTAATAGTGTATTCCCTTATTATGTTAGTGTAGTGCCCCTTATTGTTATTTTTGTACCCCTGTAACCCCAATATTGTTATTATTTTTCCCTTAAATTATTATTGTTAGGTCGGCTAGGATTACATTGTGGCCCCACTAGGATTACATTGTGGCCCCATGGACTCCTATATATAGAAGGAGGTTTTGGTCATTTGTATCATCCAAGAATTATTCATTCATGTAATGTATTGGAGGTTTCCCCCTTGAAGTGGCTTATTTCTAAGGCCTTGATATATCTTTTCTTCTATTTTTGGAGTTGGTTTCACAACATTTGGTATCAGAGCTTTGGATTCTAGGGTTTCGCTGCTCTAAACAGGTCAGCGTGGCATTTTCGCTATAACGTTTTTTCTACGAAGGTTGAGAATCTGAAATTTTTAGGGCACGAATCTGAAATCCTGAGGAAACTCATCACAAACTTTTAGAACTTGGTTCGCAATATTTTCGGAGATATGATCTGAGGAAGGTAGTGCTTTTTCAGGCTCCCGAATTTCATCTCAAAGAGGTGATCATGGGAAAAGATTCATAACTCTCTCTCTGAGCATCGGATTGGAGTGTCGTAAAAAGTGGTCACAAGAACACGGACTTTAGTTTCTTTTCTATCAATTTCAGAGCTGAAGGATGAAATAGTGACACGTGGAAAATCATACAAGTTCTCTCTAATGAACCATTCCATAATTAGGTCATTGTGGGAGATTGGACATAACTTTGTCTTGGAGAATCCAAATCAGGTCAAACTTGTGGCATTCAAAAAATAATTTAGAGGGCTACCTCAATGCCAAATTTCAGATATTGAAGGATTGCAATCACAGAGATAATCCAATTTCAATATCGAGCTCCTAAAAAGCAAGAAAAAGGTGTGTATTTTTGTTCTGAATTGCATAAGTCTTGTTTGAAGAATCAAGTTGAATTTATTCCAAGGGCATATTGTAGAATAGATATTAGTATTGGGTTCTAAAATATGCCCCGTAAAAATAATTCAACACCCATTAAGCCTTCAGAAGGCTCTACTATGACTAATGAAGATGAAGAATTGCAACATGATCTATCAAAATTACAAGAGCAAGTGCAACAAATTTCACTCTCGCAAAGAGCAACAAAAAATGAAATGGAAGTTTTGAAGAAAGGCGTGGAAGTGAAGATGGATAGTTTGAAGAAAGGCATGGAAGCTAAGATGGATGGTGTGGAAGCTAAGATGGATGGCATGGAAGCTGGCATGGAAGCTAAGATGGATGACATGAAAGACAACATGGAAAACATGAAGAATGATCTAAAAGCAGACATGGAAGGTTTGACAAATTTGATACAAGAAATGTTTCCTAATGTTGAAAAGATAGTAGAAGAACCTCATGATGAGAACAAAATAAATGTTAATCGTGATTTCATAAACTCTAATGTTGGCGGGAAGAACCACCATATTCCAAAAATGGATATGAGGAAGTTTGATGGAAAGGATCCTGTAACATGGATACTACAGATGGAGCAATATTTTGATCTCCATCATGTACAAAACACACAAAAGGTATGCATTGCAACTTTACATTTAGAAAAAAATACATTTTTATGGTATCGATAGCTTTGCTCCCGTAAAAAAATTGTCAATTGGTCAATTTTTACGGAGGAAATGATAGCACATTATGAGGATACAAAGAGCAACACCTTCTTTAGCCAATTTATAAATCTCAAACAAAAGGGTTTAGTGGGGGAGCACATTGAGGACTTCCAAAAATTGAATATAAGGTTAACTGATATTCCAGAGGAACACAGGATTGATCTCTTCGTAGGTACTTTAAACGATAACATTCAACATGAAGTTCGCATTTTGGAACCTGATTCATTGGAGAAGGCATTCAGGTTGGCAAGAAAAATTGAATGTAAAATTAAGGCGACAAGGAAGCCTACCACTCACTTCTATAAAGAAGGAAGTGTTGCTATGCCTAGATTTCCACAACCTACAAGGTTGACACCACAACAATTGGAAGAAAAAAGAGTAAAAGGGCTTTGCTACAGTTGTGATAGAAAATACACTAAAGGTCATAAGTGTCTTGAGAAGAAATTATTTTACATAGATTGTGAAGAGGAAGAATAAAATGAACAAGAAGAGGATATACACCAAGAACCAACCCTAGAAGAAGAAGAACTGACTCCGACCATATCATGTAATGCATTGGCAGGAATTACCACTCCTCAAACTCTCGAGATAGAAGGACATATCAAGAAGAAAAAGGTAATAGTGTTGATTGATTCGAGTATTACCCATAATTTTATTCATTATAAGGTAGCCAAGGAATTGAATTGTTTCCTATACCCAGCACTAGAATTTCAAGTGATGGTTGCAAATGGAGGAACTATAAATTTCTCTGGAAAATGCCATAATATCAAGCTAGCCATGGGGGAATATGTATTGAATAGTCCAATGCTTTTCATCCCAATGGGAGGTGTTGATGTTGTACTAGGAGTATAATGGTTACAATATTTGGATACGATAGCTTTTAATTTTCAAGAACTTTTCTTGAATTTTTTTTTGGAAGGAAAGGAAATCGAATTACGGGGTATCACAGGGAAGCTAGGAAAGATAATAAGTTCTAATGTCATGACAAAGCTTCTAAAGAAAGAACAACGGGGCATAATTGCACAATTATGCTCACTAGAAGTTCTAACATCAAAATCATTGATCCAGGTGGATATTGGTGGTCACCCGCCTATTCCACTTGGGGCCCCACCATTGTCTCTTTCAGTTTTTCAATTTCGGCACAACTTACTATTTTAGCATTTTTTCGGGTCCTGAACTTCCGGAGCCATTTTGAGGCCCTAAACGACGTTTTTTTTTTTTTGGAAAACTGAGAGTAACATGGGTCCATGGATCGATGTTTCTCACTCAAAATTTTTAGTCCTCAGATAGATCTTTCTAACGAAGTATGGATTGTGTCAAACGGAGATCGTATGCCAAAGTTACGTCCTCAGGAAGTTGAAGCACCAATTTACCCAAACGGGGCCCATAGTTTTTGCGCTTCATCTCCTAGGGTTAGGGTTTTGGATATTTAGGGTTTTCCATTGTTTCTAAATAATAAATAGGCCCTCAAGCCTCATTGTAACTCAATTCAGAGGCATGTAGCCACCTCATCTCTTCTCAGAGATAGCTACCAGCGCCCTAGCTATTTTATTTCCATTTTGTTTGTAAGCAATTTCAGTTCTTTGATATTAATGAAATGAAGTGATTTTTCCGCTGCATCTTTGTATTTATGGTTATATGTTTATTTTTTTGCATTCCTGCATAAATCCGGATCAATCATCTATTTCTCCATATCTCCATAAAGTCTTGGACAATCATTCCAAGGTGTTTGATACTCCCAAAGGACTCCCACCTATTCGTGATCATGATCATGATATTCATTTGATTCCAGGAAGTGTTCCTCTAAACATCAAGCCTTACAGATATCCTTATGTCCAAAAGAGTGAAAATGAATTTATGATTGCAGAAATGTTAGAGGCTGATATAATTCAACCTAGTCAAAGTTCTTTCTCTGCTCCAGTAGTATTGGTGCACAAAAAATATGGATCATGGCACATGTGTCCGGATTATAGGGAGCTCAATAAGCTCACTATTAAAGATAAATTTCCCATTCCTGTGATTGATGAATTATTGGATGAATTACATGGAGCAATTTATTTTACCAAGTTGGATCTTCGTTCAGGATATCATCAAATTAGAATGAAGACTGAAGATATTCCAAAAACAACATTTGAACTCATGAGGGTCATTATGAATTTTTGGTCATGCCTTTTTGGCCTTACCAATGCACCTTCTACATTTCAAGGGTTGATGAATTCCATTTTCAAACCCTTCCTTAGAAAATTTGTGCTAGTATTTTTTGATGATATACTAATCTACAGTAGGTCTTGGAAGGATCATGTTCAACATGTTGACGGGGTGCTCAAACTATTGCAGGAGAAACAATTATATGCAAAAACATCCAAATGTTTCTTTGGAGTACAAGAGGTGGAATATCTGGGTCATATTGTATCTCACGAGGGTGTTAAGGTAGACCCTAACAAAATTAAAGCCATTAAGGAATGGAAAGTCCCCACAACCATAAAGAAGTTTCTAGGATTTCTCGGGTTAACAGGGTATTATCGAAAGTTTGTTAAGAATTATGGGAGAATAAAAGCACCTCTAACAACACTATTGAAGAAATATGCATTTTCATGGACTCCTGAAGCAACTAAGGCCTTTGAACATCTTAAAGAGGCAATGTGCCTAGCACCAGTCTTAGCTACGCCAGACTTCACAAAAACATTTATTGTGGAATGTGATGCCTCAGGAAATGGAATTGGTGTTGTTTTAATGCAAGAAGGAAGACCCATTTCTTTTTAAAGTCGTTCAATCAAAGGAAATTATTTACAAAAGGCTATTTATGAGAAGGAAATGTTGGCAATACTACATGCACTAAAGAAATGGAGACCTTACCTAATGGGAAGACACTTCAAGGTAAAAAATTATCATGATAGTCTTAAACACTTTTTGGAACAAAGAATATCTTCAGAAGAGTAGCAAAAATGGGTCACAAAGATGTTGGGTTATGACTTTGAAATTTTCTACAAAAAAGGGAAGCTAAATGTTGTTGCATATGCACTCTCAAGAAAGGATGAAGAGGTGGAAGCACTGCTTTGTGCCATTTCAATTATCCAACCAAATTGGATAACCAAAGAAAGAGATGAATGGAAGAAGGACGAAGAAGTGTGGACTCTAATTCAAAATTTGCAGCAAGATCCTAGTACATCTAATACATTTAGTTGGAAAAATGATTCCTTATGGTACAAAGATCACTAATATATTTGTAAGAATTCCAAACTAAAACAAAATATTCTTTTGGAATTGCACACTTCTCCTTTAGGAGGACACTCGAGATTTTTAAAAACTTACCACAGGGTGAAGAAAGAATTTTTTTGGGATGGCCTTAAATATGATATTCAAAAGTTTGTGGCAGAATGTTTGGTTTGCCAGGAAAATAAAGTTGAGACAATTAAGACCCCGAGTCTTCTACAACCTTTATCCATTCCAAGTCAATGTTGGGAGGAGATTTCAATGGTTTTTATCACAAGTTTACCTAAGTCTGAAGGAAGGAGCGTCATCATGGTGGTAGTTGATAGACTTACCAAGTATGCACTCTTTTGTGCATTATCTCATCCATTTAAAGCGAGTACAGTTGCTACCGCATTTATGGAAACAATTCAAAAGCTACATGGAAACCCGAACATTATTGTGAGTGACAAAGATCCCATTTTTACAGGAAATTTTTGGACGGAATTATTTTCTTGTTTGGGTACTCAACTAGCTCATAGCTCATCTTATCATCCTCAATCCGATGTTCAAACAGAGATAGTGAATAAATTTTTGGAAGGATATCTTCGTTGTTTTGTATCTGATAAGCAAGCACAATGGGTCAAGTGATTACCTCTCGCTGAATGGTAGTATAACATTTCTTTCCATACTATAGAAAAAATGACCCCATTTATGGCACTTTATGGATATCATCCACCATCCATCACATCTTATTTAAGGGAAAATTCTAGGGTTAAAGCAGTGGAGGATCACATCGAGCATCAACAAGAAGTTCTCCAACTCTTAAAGGATAACCTAAATTTGGCACAAAATCGAATGAAACAACAGGCATATCAACATCGCAATGAGAGAAGTTTTGATGTGGGAGACTGGGTATTTTTACGGCTACAACCATACAAACAAATTTCCCTCAAGCAAGTTAAGAAGGATAATAAATTATCGCCAAAGTACTATGGTCCTTACAAGGTTTTGCAAAAGATTGGTACTATGGCATACAAATTGGAGCTTCCTGCTTCTTCGCGAGTGCATCCAGTTTTCCATTTTTAATGCTTAAAAAAGGTTATAGGGGACAAAATTCTAGTTCAAACAATATTTCCAGAACTTGATGAGGAAGGAAAAACCATATTCGAACCTAAAGCAGTCACGGAAGCAACAACTCAACAACTACGAAATCGATCAATTTCAGAGTATCTCATCAAATGGAAGAACTTACCCACTGAATATTATACATGGGAGGATGAGAATTTTATACAAAAGCACCCAGAGCTACTGAATCATTGAGGACAACACTTTTTTGAAGGAGAGGGGCATGTTAGGTCCCTATTTTAATAGTGTAGTCCCTTATTATGTTAGTGTAGCCCCCCTTATTGCTATTTTTGTACCCATGTAACCCCAATATTGTTATTATTGTGCCCTTAAATTATTATTTTTAGGTCGGCTAGGATTACATTGTGGCCCCATGGACTCCTATATATAGTGTTGATATTGCAACAATATGATGAGCTTAGTGGAAAGAAGTCGCCTTCACTAAGTGGGCCCGCAGGCTATTTTTGGCGCAAAGTCTATTTTTAGACTATGTCTATTTTTAGACATATGGATCATGTTCTATGAGTTGCAGGATGCTATTTGTGGATGGTTGGTCAAGTTGAAAAAAATAGATGGACTTCTATTTTTAGACATATTGGGCAGAATCTATTTTTAGATTGCCAGTCTAAAAATAAATATGTCGAATATTATTAGCTCTTAATAATATTTGGACTATAAACATTATCTTATTCTCTTGGAGCACTTCAGTTAAGTGCACAGATGTGGCACGGGAGCTGACAGAAGGAATTACGCTATTCCTGAGGGTTAAGTGGAGCTATTGCATGGATACTTCAGTTAGAACTCATGTGACAGAGTTTGGTGGAGTTGATTAAGGAAGTTAATGGAGTTGTGTTCAGTTTAACTAATCTAAACATAGTTGAGCTAGTTGTATCTAGTCTAACTGATTGATACACTAGTGAGAGTGGTGTGAATTAATTAATAATTAATTCACTAATTATAAACTCATTAATCAACTAAAGAATACATTAGTTAACTTTAGTGCATGGACAGTTTCAGTGGAGACCAGTGAAGAGATAGGTGCAAGAGCAGTGTGACTATCAGTTGTGACTATATTGTTGCATGATTTGCAACAACCAGTGATTGGAGATGCCAATGAGGATTGCGCAGTACAAGCCAGGTGGTTCGAAGTTATTTATGAGCCATTCTTCAGCATTGATTACGCAATAGAGGCAGGCTATCAGGTGGCAGAGATTGGAGCATGTGTTTTGCTAGATCTAGCTTGATTAGTGTGTAGCAATTGGAGATTGTACTAAGAGCTTGTGAGGAGCTTTGTATGATGATTGTTACATGATCTCTATGACATATAATATACAGATAGTTGGGGGTTTTCAGCTTTAAGCTTTCCCATAAAATATTGTGTTCATATGTGTGATTTTTTATGGTTTTAATGTGCACATGCGATTGTTTTTATTTCCGCAATTAATGATCAATGGTAGAAGAGATTTTGTATTGTGCATGAAGTTAAAATAGTGTGTGATCAGGAGAATCTCGGTGAATATATCGATTATTCAAATTTCTACATATAGAAGGAGGTTTTGGTCATTTGTATCATCCAAGAATTGTTCATTCATGTAATGTATTGGAGGTTGCCCCCTCGAAGTGGCTTATTTCTAAGGCATTGATATATCTTTTCTTCTATTTTTGGAGTTGGTTTCACAACAAGTTCATAGGACATATTTTTGTTGTTGAGCATTCATTTGATGGTTAGATTTTCCTTTCACATCGTATGAGCTGATTTACACTGCAATTGTGTTTAATTATTGTTGCATTCCATTTTGGGGATATTTCATAATATGTTCCACAAGGACAAGTATGACCTTATGTTAGGATTAGGGGTCTATTAATTCCCTTATTGGCATGGAAAGTCATACATTGATCAAACCAAACACACATTTAAAGCAGGTATAAAAGAGAATGTCGTTAACACTTCTCACAATCACTTTACTAAATATTCCATCACTAAACTTACTAAATATTCCATCGCTAAGCATTCTCTTAATACTTAACATCTCATTGAATTTAACAAAATGAAATCTCCATAATCTCTTAATAATAAAATTTTAATTTTTGAATAATCAAATTATTACCTAAATTTTCCTTTTTTATTTTACCCATAAAATTTATATATTGAAACATAAAACTTTTTTGTTATAATATTTTAAGAACATATTTAATGATTGATGTCTTTGGAAATTTATAATTCGTATTATGTTGTTTTAATATTCATTAATTGACTTTTAACATTCATTATTTATTATTTAAATCATAATCTTGAATTAGTAGTTCATCGCCACGATAAGATGGATTTAGCAGATCAAGGCACTAGATTATATAGAGATAGTGTCATGAAGAGATAATTAATTCTAATAGTTGTAATGAAAAGGCTAATTTTAAATAAGATCATAATAATAATAATTTATTTATTTTTAGGGATATATATATATATATATATATATATATATATATATCCCTAAAAATAAATAAATTATTATTATTATTATTATTATCTTATTTAAAATTAGCCTTTTCATTACAACTATTAGAATTATATATATATATATATATATATAATCCAAAAAAACAATTAAATTAGATGGGTTAAATTTTGAAAAATAAAATCTCCAAGGGAAAAGACAAGGGTATTTTGAGAGGAGGAAAGAGACTAAATCAATAATTAACGTATTAAAATTTTATTTATTTATTTAAAGAAAAGTAATTTGACCCAAAAAAACATGGTGAAAATAAATAAATATATTTAAGAGACTACATAATGAAAAGAATAATTAATTGTAAATAAAAATAAAAGCAATTAGAAATCACAAAGTAGGAGAAAAGGAAAACAATAACATGTAATATAGGAAGGGGGAAATCAACGATAAAAGGAAAAACAACCAGAGAAATAGAATCTAAGATGAAAGGGCAGAGATCCAATAACTGTTAATTTTTCATCCATCATCTCTATTCAGATTACTATGCCTCCTTTCAATTTCAAAAGCTACCCTAAACTTTTCGTGATAGAATGATCAATCCTCGCAATGACATGGACCCCTTCAATGTATATGTGGTGTTTTTTCTTTTATGCATGTTCTGCTAATGTTGAGGAGCGGGTCCTCCCATGTATGACGTCGATTGCATGTTCATGAATCCTTTGATTTATTGAGCGGCGAGTTTCACCAATGTAGGGAGTCCCACATGAACATGGGTCCATAGGGTTTTACTAATCTTAGGAAGCTATGAATGGTGTTTATGCGCCTAAAGGTCGAGGGAACCTTATGCTTCTTTAGGATCCTTGCAATATTATATGTGGTACCTAATTTATTTATGAAATATCTCATTAAATACATTTATTATTTTAATTTCTAATTACTTATGTCTTATTTTAATATTTATTTATTTTAACGTTTATCTATGTTTATCTCTAATTTTGGTCAAAGTTTATTTCTCTAATTTTAGTATTATTTATTTTAATGTTTATCTATTTTTAAATTTTATATGTTTATTTTTCATTTTGGTCAAGTTTATTTCTCTAATTTTATATATTCATTTTTTTTAAGCTTCGTAGGTCCTCTTCATTCAATCATTTTCAAAAGCAGATTACATCCATGAAAGACGTTCAGTGGACTCAACCTGCCCAGTGGGAAGCCAGATCTGTTGGTAACTTAAACACATTATAAGCCATCCAAAATCTCAGTAACTTAAGTTTGTCAAACAAAACCTTATAGGCCTGAACTTTCTAAAAACGAGTTTTCATCTACATAGTTGTAATATATGATACTAGCCCACATATACATCACAAAATGAAACAAAAAGAAAACCATAATAAAAATAAAAACTACTCATCATCAGAGTTCTCCACAGGTGCGGGGTCCTTAGCACTGGATCCTGGTAATTCTGACTGGGGGAGGCACGGAATGTGTTTTTCGATACAGCCAAGGTGGACACTCTGTTGCTGGATTTGAAATTTAATAAGTTGCAATTCCTTCTCAATTTCTTGAAGGTCTAGGTCTTATTTTCCAGAGCTAATTGACAAATTCATAATGGATTTAGCCACAATACTCTTCATAAGCCAAAAAAGATGCATTGTTTGTTTATACTAGGTGGTGCGCCCAGGGGTATGACTGGGATCTGGAGCGAGAATGCATCAGTCCTCCACCTACACTTTAGCTTATTTATATATTCATTTGAATTTGTCCCATTATTCAATTAAATATCTATTTATTTTAACATATATCTTTTTATAATCCCTAATCTTTGTCAAAAATCTTGAATATTTATCAATTAAGTAAACTTTAATGTTAATATTAATGTTCACGATACCTATCTTATCTATATAATCCTCCAATCACTTCTTTTCTAATCCATCAAGATTTTCTTCTATCCTTTATGATGGGTGGTGAGTCCACTCGAAACATTGGACAATCTAAAACATATACACATTTAAACTCCAAAAGACAAGCAACCATTATGATGACTAGTGTGGAAACATATACACAAACAATAAATAAATAAATAAAAATAGTAACTCATGAAACATTTAAAAATAATAATAATTTTTTTTTTTTTAAATCTTCAATATAGTTTAAAAAATTATAAATAAAATTTGTAAAATTAGAAATTAAAATAGAATGAAATAAAAATAAAAATAATTATAATTAAATAACAAAATTTCAATAAATTACAATATAAAATAAAATTTAAATAAAAACATATTAAAATTTCTATTCACAACTGTGTGATGGGGACAGGATGATGTTCAGCATTGCCCATCCAGCCATGTGGCTAGCCACACTACCTACATAAGAGATGCAACTTATTGCTTGGTTGGCCCCATGGGCGAAGGGGTGATGCCAAGCATCACTTCCCTCCCTCCCTCCCCCGAAATAATTGATATAACACACACAAACACACACATACATTTTTATTTTTTTATATGTTTTTTTAATAATTTTTTTAATTAAATTTTATTTGTTTTTTTTAATTTGTTTTATAATTTTTGGTTTTTTATTTTTTTCCAAACTTTTAAATGTTTTTTTCAATTTTCTTTAATTAAATAAGTTATTTTTTCTTTTTCTTATTTATTTATTTAAAAATTTTATTATTGTTGCTAATACATATTTTAATTTTTTTCCACATTTCTTTGAATTTTTAGTAGTTTTTTTTTTTTTTTGTATTATATATATATATATATATATATATATATATATATATATATATATATATAGAGAGAGAGAGAGAAGGGGGGGGGGTTAATAGTACAATATGAGGTTTTCGGACTAGGGCGACTATAGGTTCATTCATGGCAACTGTTTCGGCTTTTGGCGGTTTCAGGGGATTGTATCTAGGGTTAAAGTTTTCATATGTTAGCGTATATGCCTTGTCGTAACCCTAGTTCGATAGATATCTTTAACCGATAAAGGGCAATATCCCAGGTGGCACATGATCTGTGGTTTCTTTTCCTTTGTCTCGACCTTCTCTGTTATCTAGTTGTGATCATTACTTGCATTTAACTTTTGGGGATTCTCGGGCACTATTATGGAGGAAGAAATGTTCGATTGTGGTCCACACACACCATGTAGCACCTCTATTTATGCAACCAAAGAATATTTAATTTCTAATGGTTCAATGATGATGATCAATCGCCAGGCCTCTCCATCTATTGTACCACCTTCACATGAGGCAGATTTAACTCACAACATGCAAGCTATAGAAAAGTGTTGGTTGTGGCCCAACTTGATCCATTTTGGGTCAAAATATTCTGCAACTCAAGGAGCGTAGTGCACGGTTCAGCGAAGATAAATTAACCACGCAGATTTAGGGGATTTGGGGCGGGTCAAATCCCCTTTTTTTGTAAAAGGATCGGGTTTATTTTGTTTTTTTTTAGTCTGCCCATGTTATGTCGACCAGGGTTTTTGTATGATGTAAAGGCTATATAAACAAATGTATTATTGAGTCGAATTAAGTAATCTTTTACTTGAGATGAGCATGAACTGTTGCATATCTATCTTTCTATGTTTTAGGGCAAGGGAAGGCTCCCCAACTGTGTGCACGGAGGCCTTGAAGAGTCTGCAACTTTGTGCGCAAACTACCTACAGTTGTGTGCACAGGTTGAACAAAGTATATCTATCGAAGAGACTTATCCTAATAAAAGAAAAAAGAGTTTTGTAGACATCTCTATGTTTATTCATTGTATTTACTTATTATCAGTGTTGCAAAGTTTTTTATATGATTTATGTATGTTTTAATGATAAATGCGTAGTGCACATAAGTATTGGTTGATGAAGGAAGTATAATCTGTTAGAGTTGATAAATGCAGCTGTGCAATTCCAAATAACCATAAGTATAATTTAAGCAATAAATCCACGTCCTATTGTCCCTCTGGATGCAGAAACCTGGTTGTGACATCCCCCAATATTTCCTCGGGTGATACTATGATTTGTGCTGCAAGTTGTTGCCGAAAGGGTCAATAATAAAGGGTTTTGTTGGTGCGAAGCTAACTCTGAAACTAGGTTGAAGCAACTTTGAGCCAACAAATGGTTCTATGGTGGGGAGCAGGATCTCATTGAGGGATATGTGGATGTGGCATTCGAATAAGAAATAAATAAAATATTACGTAGAACTAAAAGAATGGGAATTCACAGTTCAAGAAAACAAAAATACGTGACTATCGACTGAACCTTGGTTGTAGAGGTATATTTTCACAGAATAACATGAGATCTTCTTTGCGACACTTTCTAATGAACTACAAGAGTGGTTATCAAGGATGACTAAGAACAAGGCATGTTTTAATAACGACAATCCTACTGCGTGGAGCCCTGAATTGTTATAGTGACTCAATGATCATGAGTTCATAATTTTTTCTCAAAATTGAAATTTACAGGGTTGGGTTGAAACTAGGATGGTTGCGTAGATCTCGTCTTCCTGATTCTGACGTCGCGAATGATTCGAAAACCCGATGTCATATGAGGGAGATATCACGTTCTGATCAAATTCCCAAACAGCTAAATTTTGCGACAAGGTTGACTGGGATGCCCAGTCAACATGGAGGATGCATAGTCAGAAAAAGGGAATATTTTGAAGAATATTCCTTTTCTCAGATCCAGTCAGAGGATGAAAAGTGGCGCATTGTGATTTGTTCAGGGTTGTGTTATCACTCTAACAATTTCTTAAGTTGTGGGATTTGAGTTTTTAGTCTAAAAATACTAGAGATAACCACAAACCTACTTCAAATTCTAGGATCTAGCCTTCCTAAAATTCAGAGAGGGCTCTCTCTTTAAGATTTATATTTGTTTTTTATTTATGTTTTTAGGCTAGTTATGATAGAACAATTGGTTTTTTTTTTAAAGGTTTTGGTGGGAAAAAATCACTTAGAGGTAAACTAGAGAGAAAACTACTTGTCCATTGGGCTATCGAGTCTAAATCTAGCTAGCAGCACTAGAATTCAAGGCCAAAAAGGTACAAATGTATTCAAGGAAAGATAGATAACCCTAAGAGATTTGGGAAAGTGTTTTTTGGTGAAATGGTATGATCAGGATAAAGGGCAATGAAGGATCCTTTGATCCGGAAAATGGAAGAAGGAGGTAGGGGTCAAACGGGAGTAGGAGCAATCAAGGATTCCTAACACCAGAAATCAGCAGAAAACGTTAAAATGGTAACTAGTTAAAAATAGGGAGCACTAGAATAACCTATAGTAATATCCTAGTTATACATTCAGATAGAACAAACATGTAATGAATTTCATGAAACTCAGAAAAGAAAACAATGACAAGAAGGGAGTACTTCACTCATCAGCTTATCACAAGGATCCTAAATTATGATGCCAGTTTAGCTTTGTCCAGTCTGCTACATTGAAATCAACACATAATAGCCTCCAATGTTCAGCAAAAAGTCTATAGTAAAGTCTAGCAATTTTATTCCACACTAAATACTTCTAATGTAAAAGTATTTATACAAAATGTAGTTACAAATATCCTAGGAGGCATTTAGGAATATCTTTAGGAAATATAAAATTTCTTTACAAAATAAGAGGGACAATTGCTTAACAAATCAGCAATTTGTCCTCTTATCCAAAATAAATAGAACTAATTTATCTAACAAGGAGCTTTTGAGTGATTAGTTGTCCTGCTTTGCTGGCTACTAGAAAATATCTTCATTTGAGTTGCCTTAGCTGATACTCTTTCATCTGATACTCTTTAACACTACTTTTTAACACTAATACACTTTTGACTGATATTTCCACGGTTTACTGTTGTAAAAATATATCTTTGTGCAGTAAAAAATCAGGAGACTGTCCTTTAACTTCACTGTTTGTTTTTGACTGATTTTAAGGTAATTTTCTTCATTGTTTTACCTCTCATTTTTACATTAAATCTGTAAATGTTTGCCATTGTTCTTCACTGGAAATTTTGACATTCTTTAGCTTTCTAAAATTATCATCTACCTTCGTGTATTTAGCAAAATTGGGTTTGAACACAAAAAGATGTTTGATCTCATATTGTAGAAATAACAAATCTTCAAAGTGCTGAAGGAGGACTTTTCCTATGGGACTGCCTTGTGGAAATGGTTTGTTGACTTGCTCCTTGGAAAATTCCCTGATCTTCTTATCATAATCTTTCTAGGGCATTAGTTTTTCATTGAAGACATGAATTATTGGCAAGCCCTTTTGTCTTAAGTTTGTATATTTCACCATAAACTTTGTTATGGAAATGTTCATTGATTCACACTTCTCTTCCAGGTAGTTCATCAAATTTTTCTTTGTTACCACCTTTTTAATCTGTAAAATGGTTTTTGTTCTATCCAATACCTGTAATTCTTCCAATTCTGCTTTGTTCTTGCTGTTCAGAAATGTGCTGAGTTTTAAAGCCTGAGCTGGCTTATCAGTTAACATCATCCTTGGTCTTCTAAATCTCTACCTGAGCTGCTAACAATAAGTCTCTTTGCTCATATATAATCTGAATTGAAGGCCATTGAATGTGAATGGCTTCAATTATGTTTGTCCATAGATGATTTTTTACAAATGAAATTTTCTCAGTGAATGTTAGCTCTTTTTGTAAGCCCTTGCTTTGTTCCCCGGGTCTAATTACCTTCTATTCATGGGTTTTATAATTTAATTGGGCTAACTTATTTGCAGCTTCAAGATTATCAATCATCTCCTTTAGGCTGTTGATTTCATTAGTTTTCAATGACATTTCCTCCATAGCTTTTACAATATGACCTGCTCCATCTGTTTGTTGAACCTGTGTTGTAGAAGAATTTGTGTTTGAAGTAGTACTTGAACTCACTAGCACTGCAATTTCCAGTGGTTCCTTTGGTGCTAGTTTTTCTCCTAATGTGGAAGCCACTGTTGTGGTAATCACTGGTATAACTGAAGGAATGATAGGAGTGTCAGTCTTTTTCACAGTTTCCTTCTCGTGGACAAGCTGGTCCATTTGGGATTCCATTTATTTGATCTGAGCAGTTAATTTGAGGATGAGCTTCATCATCTCTTCTTTTTCACTTTGCTCTTGAAGGGTTTCTTTGGTCTGTGGATGCTCACTTTGAGGAAGCTTAAGTTGTTTCCTCAAAGCTTCAATATCATCATTCTTTTTCTTAATCAACAATTTTGCTTCTTGAACATTTGAGGGATCATATCCCACCTATAAAATTAAATCCTCTAACGCTTTAATCCTTAGGTCCTTTGCATACAAAGATCCTTTGTCTAGCTTCATTTTATCCTGCATGTTAAGAATAGTATTCTGCAACTTAGTAGCACTCATTACCTTTGTTACCACAATTGAATACAAAATTTCAGAGCTATGTCTATGAAATTCAATTTGGTCTAGCTCATGAACATTTTCAGTGTCTACTTCAAACTCCACCTTTTTATAATTTGCCACTGTCTTTGGTGCTGAAGTAGTTTGTTGCAGAAATGACATAATCATTTTGTTTGTAGAATAGTCAAAGGCTATCAGTAGCCTATTTTTATTCCCTGGGTTTTGCTTGAGGAATTGAGAATATATCTCTAATTTAATTTCCTCATTTTTCTGCTTTATCTGCTTATATTTTTCCTTGATATCTAAGTCTTTTTCCTCAGTTGTCTGTGAGGAAGAGGCCTCCATATTTTGTGGCTTTTAAATCATTTTTACCTGCTTTTTGCTCTTTTTCAATCTCTTCAAGAGTTTCATTGATTATCACTGTAGCTTCATCATTATTTACCTCTAGCTCATTTGTATCTTCAACATCAATTACCTTTTCTTTCCCAATTGAACTAAATTTAAGCCTTTTATTATAAATTGGTTTGAATTTTGTTTCAGTAGTTGTTTCTGTTGTGTATGTTCCTTCTTCTCTATTTCTTTTGGCTGAAGCCTTTGGTTGCTTTACAACTTCCAGGGCTTGTGTTGTAACCTTTTTTCATGTTGTCTCTGTATTAATGATTGTATCTATTAGTGTGTTCTCCACCCATTCTTCTTGATTGGAAAACTTCTCAATCTCTGGCTTCGGCTCATGTATGAAGAGTGTTAGTTTACATTTTACACTTAAATTTCTCAGGATCCCTTGAGGATAATAGTTCCATGGAAAACTTTCTTGAATTTTGAACTCTACTAGCCTCTTTGAGATTTCTTTTTCTGCCTCTCTGTTATTTATGATGAAATGACCAACCTGATTCTTCAGCTTGAATTGTGTCTTTTTCCTTGCAGCTAAGAAGTTGATAGAGTCAGAATTGAGAATATCTCTTAAATATTCCAATGCAAAAATTCTCATGCTCATGTATTTTGGCAACTTATAAGGTAATAATTTGGATCCAAAAATTCTTATCTCTGTATTCTTTTCATAAAGAAACCAATCTCCCATTTTATTTTGTTCTGATAGTTGCAAGATTCCTTTCATTTCTTCATTAACTCTGGGCTCCTTTGCTTTGTACAAAATATTCATTGTTGGATGGAAGAAAAGGTCTGAAAAATCTGTATAAGTGAACTCACTACCCTCTTTCCTAAGCAAGAAAGTCCATAAGACAATGGATAAAGGCTTACCCTCTAAGTCCATCTTTTACAATGCAATTGGAAAATTATCAGCTTGGAAGAATAAAAATAAGTGAAACAAGTAAGATGAGTATCTGAAAACCTCTTCAATGGGTAGTTTGGTCAGCTGGTGATGAATATTGTCTGCTATGAATCTGGCATAATAAAAAATTATTGTTGGAGGTTGGCCTGGAGATAAGGTGGATAGAAATCCAAGAATGGATTCATCGGTGAATCCATCTTTAAAGTATCCCAGTATAAAAGATAGCATTGAAATAATATGCCTAGACCCTTCAGGAAATTTGGCAGTGAGATAAGGGGGGTTTAACTTAGGCATGTCAACATGGGAAGCCAAAATGTTTTGAAATATCATAAACCTCTTTGGGAAATCCAGGCCTAAGTACAATTGAGTCAAAGCTTCTATCGATAGGGGGGTTGATTGAGGATCAGATTGTAATTGCAGCATTTGATTTATTGACTCTGATGTAATAGTAAAAAGGATTTCTCTGTTTGCATTAACAATGGCCCTGTGGTATGGTTCATAATGCTTTTGACATAATCTAACCAGGTCTTGTCCAGGGTGGGTAAATGGAACTACATATTTGGGCAAATGAGTCTCCCAAATAGGCATTTCATCTTTGTCCAAGTACTTATCATAGCACCAATTATGTATTTCTAAAAGGTTGGATTCTACAACAGGATCAATAATCTTGTAGTCCATATCAGTCAATGGAAGAGTTTCTTCAGCAGCTACAAGTGGCTGGAGGGGATTTACTGATATAGTGGATTTAGCAGTGAGGGCTGGAGTAGATTTAACAGCTTTAGGTGTTACATATTTAAGAGGTTTGGATCCTCCAGGCTTGGTTGGTTTAGAACCTCCAGGTTTAGCTGTGATCTGCTTTTTGGTCATTTTGGACTAACTACTACAAGCTTAAATTGTTTGCAGGAGTTGTTTTTCTTTGTCAGAGGATATAAACTGGAATAATACAGAAAACGAGGGTTTCCTCAATAGATTGACTGCAAAAAGGGGTTTTTAAGATATCTGAAGGCTTTCAACCCTTTTCTGTATTTGAAATTAATCTTCAGAGGTCACAAATTGAGGAAATTGGCTTAAAAAGTGGTTTTTTCGGACTCGGAACTTTCTATAAAAATTGACCAGGGTTTGGCCTCTTTTTCGGGCTTTTTTAGGCAATTTGATTTGGAAAAAACCTTTAATTACAGGCCTGGTTTAATCATTTATGGTATAAACTTGAAATTGCAAGTTTTAACTATCGAGAAATACCTTTGAATGCAGGTATTTGGTTGCTTGAAGGGTTCTTGAGAAGATCTTTGGTTTAATCTGAGGACTGATCCAGATTGTTGGCGCAGCGAATGGCCTTACTGGTCTTCAATGGGGAATCTGTGGTCAAATTCTGACTTTCTCTAGGTATAGGTCGACAATTTGAGCAAAAGGGTTTTTTTACATGGTCGAGCGAAGTCTCTTTTACAGTCCTAAACGCGCAAATAAACATCAGAAATGGTATAACAAAGGTTTTAAACTTTGATTTTTAATTATCGTAGATGTATTAAATGCAGGTCTCATCATATGGCGGGAGTGGTTTTTATTTTAAAATGCGAAACTGGCAGTAGTTTTCGCATTGGGTTCAGGCAGTAAGTTATTTTTATTGAAACGAATGCGATCCTATGAGAGGATACCATGTCGTAGGAGGCAGAATTGGTGAAACAGCTTATTTTGCGTCTTTTTGGGCTTTGGGTGGACGATCAGTTTGTGAGCGCGATAGAATTATGAGCCTTCATATTTGGAGTATGAGATCGAACGGTTGGGATTTCTTTTGGAAGGTGCGGCAAAGCAAAGGTGGGGCTAGGCTTTACATGGGCGCTGGTGGTTAAAACATGGTTAACAAAAAACCTTTATAACATATGAACTTTATCAAAGGTTTTATATATGCAAAGTCGGGATTTATATATATGGTTAAAAAGGGTTAAATGACGGTATTTATATATATGGTTTTATATATAAGGGCGGAGGCGCATGAGGCGGGGTTGTATGTTTAACTATGGTTTAGCCTATGTAAAGTTAGGGGCTTTACATAGCAGGGATAGGATATAAAGGGAAGGTTTAATTTTCAAATGAAAATAAACCTTAGTATTAATCTCTATAGCACCTTGGGTTAAAAGATGATGTGCGGAAAAGGTTGGTAAGTGTTTTTCAAAGGCACTTAGGATAAAAATGTGATGGGCAGGGCAATATTTTTGCATTTTCCAAATACATAGGATATCCATGGAAAGCCACCTTTTGATTATTTATTTTATTATATATTTTTTAGACTTGTTTGAAGGGTCTAATAACCATAGGGGGCGGGGTTTTAAATTAAGGTTAGTTTTAGACCAAAGGGAGTATTATTTGGGTTTTTTAATTTAGCATGTGGATAATATCTTTGGTCTAAAAACTTTATAATAGTGGGTTTTTGGGGCTATTTATATATAAAATGATTTATATAGATAGGATAAGGTATTTTTAGGGAATTAATAACATAAGTTAAAAGTTAATATGACAAGGGGAGATGGAATACACAAAAATACACTAAATGACCAAGTAGAGTGAATAAATAAAAGCAAAGCTCATTATTTCATCATTTCACCAATTTACTTAGGATAGAGTGTTTTTTGAGGGTTTTTGTATTCTTTATGAATGAAGGAAGTTAATTAAATGGGATTTTAAGTTTCATTAAGTAAGAAGGTTTCTTTACTTATGAAGATGACTTAAATGTATGAATGAGGGATAAATAATGGTAAAGGGGATTTTATCATAATAATTCAACATTTTCCACTATCCAGTCATCGAGCCTTGGGTCTAGTCCCAACAAAAGTCAGAGAAATGCTCTGAGCCTCTTTGAATAGAAGTATAGAATACTGAATACCCACAGGGGAAGGGAAATTAGTGATTTTTTCCCGGTGATGAATATTACATGCTTTTCCCACTTATTTCTACCTGCCCAAAATTACTCTAACATTTTTTCTTCCTTTTAGCAGGTGCATTTAAGCTTGCTACTTTGAAACATTTTATTCTTTTGAAAGCATAAAACTATATAATTCTACCTTATTTCATCTGAGGGCTCAGATTAAACTGATGAGCTCCTCATTATTCTCTACCTATCTATTGATTTGTCAAGATTAAACTGTCTGACAAAACTTTATTCACTATCTAAAACATAGAAATTGAAAACATGACAAGTAAAGTTTAAACAATTTAACTCATCATGGATTATGGCATTTATTGACACTCTGCCATAATCATTTGCAAAAAGTAAAAAATAGTGGCATTTGGACTTGCACACATTCATGTTTTATTTGGATCTTTTTTATTTTGGGGTCTATATTTTTTAAGTCCTTTGATCTTTCTTTTAGGGCTTTTTACCCTCTTTTTTTATTTTTTTATTTTTTATTTTTTTCAAAATATGGAAAAACAAATTGTAGAAAGCAAGGTACTTACATATTTTACAAGACTATCAAAATTCAATTCAAAATTATGAATCTTGTATTTATAGGACCTTAACAACGGCTTCACATGGGGATGGCATTTCCTGGTGAAATGTCAAGAACTCTAAGACTAGTAGCCTTCAATTTTGACCATGAAGTTCCAGCAATTGTCTTTTTTTTTTCTGCAAAAAACTCATATTTATGATATTTTTCTCTTCAAAGCTTAGGGCCTTCTCTTCGGGCTTCAACTTTGGAAAGAAAATATCCAATCCAATCTAAAACTTCAATGGATATTTACAATGATGTAAAAATTTACTGGGACTAACTATTGGTTAACTCAGAAGAATAGTAGTGTTTGAGAACTCTACCATTAACTAGTCCTTCTTGAATATATGTTCCATCCAAATATTTAATGAAGAAATAATTGTTACCCCTATATCCATAAATTACATAAGGTCCTTTCCATAGAAAGTCAAACTTCCCATGCTTACCTTTGTCCTCTCTCCTAGAATCCCACTTTAACACTTGATATCCAATGTAAAAGTCATCTTCTTTACTTCTTTTATCAAAAAAATTATTGATTTTATCATGAATGACTTAGGATTTCTCATAGACGTCTTCCCTTGTTTGTTTCTTTACTTCTTTTATCAAAAAATTTCTTGATTTTATCATGAATTACTTGGGATTTCTCAGAGACGTCTTCCCTTTTTTTTGTAGATGAATAGTTTGATTTATCCTCCTTTGTATATCATTGATTTCCACTTGTAATTCTTGAATGATCTTCATTACTGGAACACCTAAGGATGATGGGAAAACTGCATCCATCCCATAAAAAATTTGATAAGAGGAAGTGCCAATTGAATTTTTGGTAGTAATTCTATCTACCCATAAGGCATAGACTAACTTTTTATTCCAAGTATTTTTGTTGTCTTCAAGTAATTTTTTGATGATATTTACAAGGCTTTTATTTGAAAATTCAACTAGGCCATTACCCTGAGGGTAATAAGCAGTAGAGTGGCCTAGGGTAATATGGTACTTGTGACAAAAGGCAATAATTTTCTTAGATTTAAATTCTGTTGCATTATCAGTAATTATTTTCTAAGGGCATCCAAATCTAGATAAAAGGTTGTTTTCTATGAAAGAGATAATGATTGTGTCAGTGGCTTGTCTAGTAGGAATGGCTTCAATCCATTTAGTAAAGTAATATGTGGCAGTCAAAATCCACTTATGTTGGCCAGAGGATGGAGGGTGAATTTCTCCAATGAAGTCTAAACCCCATTGTTGAAATGGCGTCTCAATTGAAATTGGCTTTAAGGGTAAAGGTAACAATTTCTTTTTTCCTTCAAAAATTTGACATTTATGACATGAAGTAACAATTTCTTAACATCAGCAAATAAGGTAGGCCAGTAAAAACCAACTCTAAGGATCTTATCTGCAGTAATTTTCCAATATAAATGCCCTCCACAGTCACCTACATGAAATTCTTCAAGAATTTTGTCAGCTTCTGCTTTCAGTAAACAATTTAGTAATATCCCACTATGTTCCTTCCAAAAAATCACATTATCTAAAATACAAAATCTCATTGCTTTAAGTTTAAGAAATCTGGCTTTTGTCCTTGATAATCCAGGAGGAGCTTGTAAGTTTGTAAGTACAAAGATAATATCTGAGTACGAAGGTGAATCTATAAAGGCTTCAATGATCATTGGAGTCGCCATCTCTTCTTGGTCATCAATCTGAGCAACAAAATTTATGTCTAATGCATTGCAGTTGGATTCAGCCATCAATCTGGCTAATCCTTGACCTTTAATGAGTTTTTTTGGTTTGATTTCTATGTCATATTCTAGGATGGTGGCAATCCACTTACCTCTTCTTCCATCAAGGCCATCCTGAGTAAGAATGTCTTTAACTACTGAATTAGGGACATAGGCAATTATGTGGGAATAGAGAATGTAAACTCTGAAATCTTTTATAGCTTTAACCAAGGCTAAGGCTTCTTTCTCCATTATGTTATATTTCAGAGGTGCATCTCTAAGAGTCTTACTGAAAAAAGTTATAGGTTGTTCAAAACCTTGATCATTCTTCTACAGTAAAACTGCAGCAATGGTATGTTCTGATGTAAAAGAAAAAATTATAAAGTCTTTCTTGAAATCTAGACTGATTAAGACTGGTGTTTAAGTTAAATCCTATTTTATGGAATCAAATAATTGTTTGGCTTCAACAGTCCATTTTAAATTTGAGTCTTTTTTTAGCATATTTTTCAATTCTCTAATGATCTCAGCTAAGTTTAAAATAAATCTTCTCAAAAAGTTAATTTTACCTAAGAAAGCTCGTAATTCTTTAATATTTCTAGGTGGATGAATGTTCAAAATTGCTTCTATCCTAGCAAGATCAATTCTAATTCCTTCTTTTTAAATTATATGTCCTAGTAACTTACCTTCCTCTAGTCCAAAGAAAGTTTTCTTGGGATTTAAAGAGATGCCAAATTTCCTACATTTAATAAAGACCTATCTCAAATGATCCAAGTGTTCATTATTTGTTTTTGAAAATACAGTAATGTCATCTAGATAAATTACCAAGAATTCATGAATCTCCTTAGAAAAGGCTATGTCCATAGCTCTCTGAAAGGTTTTTCCCGCATTCATCAGACCAAAGGGAATTTTCACATACATGAAAATGCCCCAAAGAGTGGTGAAGGTTGTTTTAGCCTGATCTTCCTTTTAGACTAGGATTTGGTTGTATTCTGAAAAACCATCTAGCAAAGAAATTCTAGAGGAACCAACTACCCTTTGTAATATATGATCCATCTTTGGTAAAGGGTAATTATCCTTTAAAGACACTTTGTTAAGATTTCTAAAGTCGACACATAACCTAATTTCACCTGTTTTATTTCTTGTTGGTACTAGGTTTGAAACCCAATCAGAATATCTAATTTGTGCAATAATTTGAGCATCATACATGCGTTTTACTTCATTTTCTATCAAAGGTTATAGAACAGGATTAATTCTCCTCAATTTTTGTTTGAATGGCTTCTAATCATATTTTATGGGAATTTTGTGTTGGATTATGTTTGTTTCATAAGCTTTAAGATCTTCATAACTCCAAGCAAACACATCTTGATATCCCTTTAAAATATCAATGTATTGTTCCTTTTCTTGTGGAGGTAAAGATTTAGAGAGTTTAATAATTTTTTGTTTTAATTCTGTTCCAATGTTACATTCCTCAATGTCAGACCTAAGTGGTTACATTTTTGGCTTTTTAGGCACATCATTGGAATCAAAAAGGTCTTCCAAAGGGGTTAAACCTTTAGGCAAAAAATTATCTTTCAAATCTAACATGTCAATTTCTTCTTCAATGTCGATTTGCTCAATATCTATATTCTCTAGATTATCTATATCAAATTGAGTAAATACAGTTGGTTTGTTAAATTTATGTACATCTATGATATCTATTTCACAATCAAAATCTAAATGTATCTTACAGTTTGTATCTATTTTACAATTTTGAAATTCTTCCTCATTATTCAAAAAATGGTAAATATGTTCATCCTGAGAGAAAATCTGCCAGTACTTGAGGTTGTCTGGGATAACTGGCCTATGTTTAACCTCAGCAGTATACCTAAGAGTTAGTTGGAATGGTAAGTTACAAGTACTATCAAAATTTTCTAGACAATGTGCTTGAATGTTTTGTTTTCTGGGTATAGAAGCAAATTTGCATTCCAATAAATCATCAGTTAAATCAATTGTTGTATCTCTGTATCTGGCTAGTCTAGGGTTATAAACAGAATAATCTCCATTTATTTGCTTAATGATTAATTATGAATCTCCCGTGATTAGTATTCTTTTCCTCCTAAGTTTCTGATGATCTGGAGGCCTAAAATGAGTGCCTCATACTCTGCCATGTTATTGGTACATTTGAAGTTGAGTCTGAAGGCATGTCCTTCTGAATGATTATTTTCCATATTTTTAACCCATACTCCTGCACCTGCTCCTAATTTTTTTACAGAGCCATCAAAGTCTAAGTGCCAACGGGACTCATGAAATATGTTGTCATTATTTGGTTTTGGCTTTTTATCAATCAGTTCAGTTTGGATTTCATTGTTATCAGAGTTACACAAAATAAAAGAGTCAAGGTCAGTTGGTGTAGAATAAATGGGGTAATTAATGGATCTCTCATCACTACTGACCATGAATTTCATTAAAGTTTCCCTATATAGCTTTTTGGGTTGACCAAACACTGATATTGTAGCATAGCTCATGTCCAATTGTAGAGATCCCTGCAACTTTGCTCTCCATGAGCGAGAAAGAAGCATACCATACTTTGGTGGGATGTCAACTACTGCAATTTCCATTACCATACTCTTACCAGGGTATTGAACTAAATTCACACATAAGTCTTTAATTAATCCTAAGCACTTAACTTTGCTAGAATAAAATGAGAACAAATCTTTGTAAGGCCTGGTTATTTCCAGATTAAGAGTTTCCATGATAGCTTTGGGCATTATATTATGGGAAGCTCTTGAATCTAACATAGCGTTGCGTAAAATCTGATCATGGATGGTAATACTGATATAGAAAGGAGGGACTGATCCATCTAAATGCTTTCCATTCACATCAAGCCAAAAATCAACTCTGGTTGATCATCATTCAAATTAATGGCATCTTCACCATTATTCATATTCAAAGTTTCAGTTATAGTTGATTTGTATAAGTCATTTTTAACCAATTCTGTTAAAGGAATAGGTATTTTTAACTTAGCAATTTCAGATTGAATATTGAATGAGGGTTGAGATTTACTGATTTGAACTAATTCATCTTTAGTAACTGTAATCTGAGTTTTTTTCTTGATTTTCAACAATTGTATTTTTATCTTCAATTTTCTTGGCATTCTCTGTCTGAGTTTCTTGAGTTTTGCTGCTTTTAATTTTCTTTTCAGGGACTATTTGTGTGGCAGCAGAAATTTTATCAGACTTAGAATTATCAACATGTGTTCTGGAATTATCTGTTCTAGGATTTGCTGATTTAGAATCAGCAGAAATATTTTTAGGATCAGAATTTGTTGTTTTTACTGAATTAGAGGCTTTAGGAGTATTAGCTTTCTATGCATCCTTGGAATATTGAGCTACTTCATCAGTAATATCAACAATTTTAGGACTTGTTGATTTTTTAGGACTGGAAGGATTGGAATTTTTCTTATTTTCCCTTGGGAGAATTTGCAAAACTTTTGTTTTTGGGGCTTCTACATTTTTCTTATTTTGATTTTGGGATTTTTTTTAGTATAAGATTCATTATTTTTCTTGTTTCTAAGGTTATACTGACTGTGAATTTCATTAATAGCAAAGTCATAACCTTGTTTGTAGTCAAAGGATTCACTAGAGTTTAATTTGAGTTTTTGAAGCTCAAATAGTTCCAAATCTTCCTATGTGAGGAAAATGGTGTTGTTCTCATCTATTCTCATTAGATGATTGATGTCATCCTCATCTTCATCATTATTTTGAGAACTTTCAGCATAGTTCTCCTAGAATGGGGGCCTAATGTTTTGGTCTGGAGCTGCTTCTTTAGCTTTTCCAAGGTTATTATTTTTTCTAGAAATTGGGATTTCTAATCTGAGGTTTATTATCCCATTAAGGTTTTCTATCTATATTATCTAATCTTTCTACCACCCTTTCTAAAGTTTTAGCAAATAAATCCAATTTAACATCTGAGTTTGAACTTTCTTCTTTAATTGTAACTCTTCTTTCATTTCTAAGTCTGGTTGTCCTAGGTAAAATGTTGATTTCTACACTAACAGCATCTAATTGCATCTTTTCTAAGGTTTGGGCATCTCTTTCTCTTAATTGATAGGCCATATCTATATCAAATCCATCAGGGAATTTGAGCAGAACAAAGTAAGGTGTAGGTTTAAGAGCTGCAGGAATAGAATTATAGACACTGTTATACCTAGTGCAATAGTCTTGGACAGACTCAGTAGGAGATATTTTCAAAGCATAAAACTCATAAAAAATTTGAAGGGGGTTTTTTTTTATTTCCCATTTATTTAAAAATATTCTATGAAATGCAGCTAAATTTTTGAATCATTTTTTAACTTCTCCTCTCAAACTTTGGGCAAATAACCTCATCTGGACATCTAACTCATCAATTTCATAAATTTCACAGTAATCTGTCATTTTAGTTACATGTTTTTTAGCAGTATATTGTGAAATGCCATCAAAGAGTGCTACATTTTTTTGGTAATCTTGAGGCATATCATGGAGATTTTGGGGTAAAACAAGGGGAGCATACCTAGTAGCCATGGCTTGAAGCTTTGTTGAGCTAGGAGGTATAATAGTAATGATAGGGGCAGTGCTAGATATGGTAGTTGATGAATTAACAAATGTAGTTGAAGAGCTAGGAAATGAAGATGGTATGTAAATGGAATTGCTGGGAAATAAAGATGTGGTGCTTATAAAATCTGAATGCAAAGTAGTGGATGCAGTGGATTGAGTGGATGAAGGAAATAATATCCTAGGTTGCAAAGGCAACTTAGGAATGAAATGGTCTATAGATGAATTTGCAGAAGTATCTATAAATGAAGTGACAACATATAAAGATGAATCTGTTGTTGGTATTATTGTTGTATGAAATTGAGAAACTGGATGTTTTATGTAAGACAACAAATGAGCTAATTCAATAGCTTAATTAATATATTTAATCAATGAAACATTAATGTTTTCAACTGTATTTTGATATTCATATTTATTTAACTTTGTTCCTACTAAAATATTTTTCTATTTTGCATTCAAAAATGAAAGGAAAATAGGAACTATAACAGTATTTTTCAAATCAGTTTCAGATTTAGTTTTAAACAATGAAAATTCAAACTTAAAATCAAAATAAATATCATTTAAACTCACTAACTCTTTGGGTAAAGAATTGGATTTTCTTAATCGTACTTCAGTTTCTAAATTGACAATTTATCTTCTTCTCTTTTTTTTACCAATCTGATCTGCGTTATCTACTATAACTGCAGGCTTAGTATCCGAGTTAGACCTGGTATAGTAGGTTTTCCTAGAAGCCAGAATGACTATTTTGAATACCCACAACCTATAAAAATAATCTTAAAGTAAAAATATAATTGAAAGATCTTCCTTTAAGACTAAATTTAAGGCTGGAGATTAGTTGAGTCCCCAATATGGTCCCCAGTATGTTATCACTCTAGTAATTTCTTAAGTTTTGGGATTTGAGTTTTTAGTCTAAGAATACTAGAGGTAACCACAAACCTACTTCAAATTCTAGGATGTAGCCTTCCTAAAATTCAGAGAGGGCTCTCTCTTTAAGATTTTTCTTTTTTTTTATTTATGTTTTTAGGCTAGTTATGATAGAACAATTGGTTTTGTTTTCAAAGGTTTTGGTGGGAAAAAATCACTTAGAGGTAAACTAGAGAGAAATCTACTTGTCCATTGGGCTATGGAGTCTAAATCTAGCTAGCAGCACTAGAATTCAAGGCCAAAAAGGTACAAATGTATTCAGGGCGAGATAGATAACCCTTAGAGATTTGGGAAAGTGTTTTTTGGTGAAATGGTATGATCGGGATAAAGGGAATGAAGGATCCTTTGATTCGGAAAATGGAAGAAGGAGGCAGGGGTAAAACGGGAGTAGGAGCAATCAAAGATTCCTAACACCGGAAATCAGTAGAAAACATTAAAATGGTAACTAGTTAAAAACAGGGAGCACTAGACTAACCTATAGTAATATTCCTAGTTATACATTCATATAGGACAAACATGTAATGAATTGCATGAAACTCAGAAAAGAAAACAATGACAAGAAAGGAGTACTTCACTCATTAGCTTATCACAGGGATCTTGAATTATGATGCCAGTTTAGCTTTGTCTAGTCTGCTACTTCGAAATCAACACATAATATCCTCCAATGTTCAGCAAAAAGTCTATATTAAAGTCTAGCAATTTTATTCCACACTGAATACTTCTAATGTAGAAGTATTTATGAAAAATGTAGTTACAAATATCCTAGGAGGCATCTAGGAATATCTTTAGGAAATAGAAAATATCTTTACAAAATAAGAGGGACAGCTGCTTAACAAATCATAAGTTGTCCTATTTTCCAAAATAAATAGAACTACTTTATCTAACAAGGAGATTTTGAGTGATTAGCTGTCCTGCTTTGTTGGCTGCTAGAAAATATCTTCATTTGAGTTGCCTTAGCTGATACTCTTTCATCTAATACTCTTTAACGCTACTTTTTAACACCGATACACTTTTGACTGATATTTCCACAGTTTACTGTTGTAAAAATATATCTTTGTGCAGTAAAAAATCAGCAGACTGTCCCTTTACTTCATTGTTTTTTCTTGACTATTTTTAAGATAATTTTTTTCACTATTTTACCTCTCATTTTTACATTAAATATGTAAATTTTTTCAACTATTCTTCACTGGGAATTTTGACATTATTTAGCTCTCTAAAATTCTCATCTGCCTCCATGTAATTAGCAAAATTGGGTTTGAACACAAAAAGATGTTTGATATATGTTGTAGAAAGAACAAATCTTCAAACTATTGAAGGAGGACTTTTCCTGTGGGAGTGCCTTGTGGCAATGGTTTGTGACTTGCTCCTTGGAAAATTCCCCGATCTTCTTATCATAATCTTTCTAGGGCATTAGTTTTTCATTGAAGACATGAATTTCTGGCAAGCCCTTCTGTCTTAAGTTTGTATATTTCACCATAAACTTTGTTATGGCAATGTTCATTGATTCACACTTCTCTTCCAGGTAGTTCATCAATTTTTTCTTTGTTACCACCTTTTAATCTGTAAAATGGTTTTTGTTCTATCCAATACCTGTAATTCTTCCAATTCTGCTTTGTTCTTGTTGTTCAGAAATGTGATGAGTTTTAAAGCCTGAGCTGGCTTATCAATTAACTCATCCCTGGTCTTCTAAATGTTTGCCTGAGCTACTAACAATAAGTCTCTCTGCTCATATATAATCTAAATTGAAGGCCATTGAGTGTGAATGGATTCAATTATGTTTGTCCATAGATGATTCTTTACAAATGAAATTTTCTCAGTGAATGTTAGCTCTTTTTGTAAGCCCTTGCTTTGTTCCCCAAGTCTAATTGCCTTCTATTCATGGGTTTTAGCATTTATTTGGGCTAACTTATTTGCAGCTTCAAGATTATCAATAATCTCCTTTAGGCTGTTGATTTCATTAGTTTTCAATGACATTTCCTCCATATCTTTTACAATCTGACCTGCTCCATCTGTTTGTTGAACCTGTGTTGTAGAAGAATTTGTGTTTGAAGTAGTACTTGAACTCACTAGAACTGCAATTTCCAGTGGTTCCTTTGGTGCTAGTTTTTCTCCTAATGTGGAAGCCACTGCTGTGGTAATCACTGGTATAACTGAAGGAATGATAGGAGTGTCAGTATTTTTCACAGATTCCTTCTCTTGGACAAGCTGGTCCATTTGGGATTCCATTTCTTTGATCTGAGCAGTTAATTTGAGGATGAGCTTCATCATCTCTTCTTTTTCACTTTGCTCTTGAAGGATTTCTTTGGTATGTGGATGCTCACTTTGAGGAAGCTTAAGTTGTTTCCTCAAAGCTTCAATATCATCATTCCTTTTCTTAATCAACAATTTTGCTACTTGAACATTTGAGGGATCATATCCCACCTATAAAATTAAATCCTCTAAGGCTTTAATCCTTAGGTCCATTGCATACAAAGATCCTTTGTCTAGCTTCATTTTATCCTGCATGTTAAGAATAGTATTCTACAACTTAGTAGCACTCATTTCCTTTGTTACCACAATTGAATACAACATTTCAGAGCTATGTCTATGAAATTCAATTTGGTCTAGCTCATGAACATTTTCAGTGTCTACTTCAAACTCTACCTTTTTATAACCTACCACTATCTTTGGTGCTGAAGTAGTTGGTTGCAGAAATGACATAATAATTTTGTTTGTAGAATATTCAAAGGTTGTCAGTAGCCTATTTTGATTCCCTGGTTTTTGCTTGAGGAATTGAGAATATATCTCTGATTTAATTTCCTCATTTTTCTGCTTTATCTGCTTATATTTTTCCTTGATATCTAAGTCTTTTTCCTCAGCTGTCTGTGAGAAAGAGGCCTCCATATTTTGTGGCTTTTCAATCATTTGAGTATCATTTTTACCTGTTGTTTGCTCTTTTTCAATCTCTTCAAGAGTTTCATTTATTATCACTATAGCATCATCATTATTTACCTCTAGCTCATTTGTATCTTCAACATAAATTAACTTTTCTTTCCCAATTGAACTGAATTTAAGCCTTTTATTATAAATCAGTTTGAATTTTGTTTCTACTGTGTATGTTCCTTCTTCTCTATTACTTTTGGTTGAAGTCTCTGGCTACTTTACAACTTCCAGGGCTTGTGTTGTAACCATTTTTCCTATTGTCTCTGTATTAATGATTGTATCTATCAGTGTGTTCTCCACCCATTCTTCTTGATTGGAAAACTTCTAAATCTCTGGCTTGGGCTCATGTATGAAGGCTGTTAGTTTACATTTTACCCTTAAATTTCTTAGGATCCCTCGAAGATCATAGTTCCATGGAAAACTTTCTTGAAGTTTGAACTCTACTAGCCTCTTTTAGATTTATTTTTCTACCTCTCTGTTATTTATGATGAAAGGACCAACCTAATTCTTCAGCTTGAATTGTGTCTTTTTCCTTGCGGCTACGAAGTTGATAGAGTCAGAATTGAGAATCTATCTTAGATATTCCAATGCAAAAATTCTCATGTTCATGTATTTTGGCAAATTATAAGGTAATAAGTTGGATCCAAAAATTCTTATCTCTGTATGCTTTTCATAAATAAACCAGTCTCCCATTTTATTTTGTTCTGATAGTTACAAGATTCTTTTCATTTCTTCATTGTACAAAATATTCGTTGCTCTGATTTGTACAAAATATTCATTGTTGGATGGAGGAAAAGGTCTGAAAAAACTGCATAAGTGAACTCACTACCCTATTTCCTAAGCAAGGAAGTCCAGAAGACAACGGATAAAGGCTTACCCTCTAAGTCCATCTTTTGCAATGCAATTGGAAAATTATCAGCTTGGAAGAATAAAAATAAGTGAAAATTAAGATGAGTATCTGAAAACCCCTTCAGTGGGTAGTTTGGTCAGCTGATGATGAATAATGTCTGCTATGAATATGGCATAATAAAAAATGATTGTTGGAGGTTGGCCTGGAGATAAGGTGGATAGAAAGCCAAGAATGGATTCATCAGTGAATCCATCTTTAAAGTATCCCAGTATAAAAGATAGCTTTGAAATAATATGCCTAGACCCTTCAGGAAATTTGGCAGTGGAAAAAGGAGGGTTTAACTTAGGAATGTCAACATGGGAAGGAAAAAAATTTTGAAATATCATAAACCTCTTTGGGAAATCCAGGCCTAAGTACAATTGAGTCAAAGCTTCTATAGATATGGGGACTGATTGAGGATCATATTGTAATTGCAGCATCTGATTTATTGACTCTGATGTAATAGTAAAAATTATTTCTCTATCTGCATTAACAATGGCCCTTTGGTCTGGTTCATAATGCTTTTGACATAATCTAACCAGGTCTTGTCCAGGGTGGTTCAATGGAACTACATATTTGGGCAAATGAGTCTCCCAAATAGGAATTTCATCTTTGTCCAAGTACTTATCATAGCACCAATTATGTATTTCTAAAAGGTTGAATTCTACAATAGGATCAGAAATCTTGTAGTCCATATCAGTCAATGGAAGGGTTTCTTCAGCAGCCACAGGTGGCTGGAGGGGATTTACTGATACAGTGGATTTAGCAGTGAGGGCTGGAGTAGATTTAACAGCTTTAGATGTTACATATTTAGGAGGTTTGGATCCTCCAGGCTTGGTTGGTTTAGAACCTCCAGGTTTAGCTATGATCTGCTTTTTGGTCATTTTGGACTAACTACTACAAGCTTAAATTGTTTGCAAGAGTTTTTTTTCTTTTTCAGAGGATATAAACTGGAATAAGACAGAAAACAAGGGTTTCCTGAATAGATTGACCTCAAAAAGGGGTTTTTAAGATATCTAAAAGCTTTAAACCCTTTTCTTTATTTGAAATTAATCTTCAGAGGTCACAAATTGAGGAAATTGGCTAAAGAAGTGGTTTTTTCGGACTCGAAACTTTCTGGAAAAATTGGTCAGAGTTTGGCCTTTTTTCCGGGCTTTTTTAGGCAAATTGATTTGGAAAAAACCTTTAATTACAGGCCTGGTTTAATTATTTATGGCCTAAACTTGAAATCGCAGGTTTTAACCATCGATAAATACCTTTGAATGCAGGTATTTGGTTGCTTGAAGGGTTCTTGAGAAGATATTTGGTTTAATCTGAGGACTCATCTGGATTGTTGGTGCAGCGAATGGATTTACTGGTCTTCAATGGGGAATATGTGGTCAAATTCTGATTTTCTCTAGGTATAGGTCGACAATTTGAGCAAAAGGGTTTTTTTACACGGTCGAGTGGAATCTCTTTTACAGTCTGGAACGCGCAAATAAACATCAGAAATGGTATAACAAAGGTTTTAAACTTTTATTTTTAATTATCATAGATGCATTAAATGCAGGTCTCCTCATATGGCGGTAGTGGTTTTTATTATAAAATGCGAAACTGACAGCAGTTTTCATGTTGGGTTCATGCGGTAAGATGTTTTTAATGAAACGAACGCGATCCTATGAGAGGATGCCACGTCGCAGGAGGCGAAATTGGTGAAACAGCTTATTTCGCGTTCATTTGGGCTTTGGGTGGACGATCAGTTTGTGAGCGCGATAGCGTTTACGAGCCGTCGGATTTGGAGTATGAGAGCGAACAGTTAGGATTTCTTTTGAAAGGTGTGAAAAAGAAAAGTTTGGGCTAGGCTTTACATGGGCACTAGCGGTTAAAACATGGTTAACAAAAAACCTTTATAACATATGAAATTTATCAAAAGTTTTATATATGCAAACTCGGGATTTATATATATGGTTAAAAAGGGTTAAATGACGGTATTTATATATATGGTTTTATATATAAGGGTGGAGGCGCATGAGGCGGGGTTGTATGTTTAACTATGGTTTAGCCTATGTAAAGGTAGGGGCTTTACATAGCGGGTATAGGATATAAAGGGAAGGTTTAATTTTCAAATGAAAATAAACCTTAGTAGTAATCGCTATAACATCTTGGGTTAAAAGATGATGTGCGGAAAAGGTTGGTAAGTGTTTTTCAAAGGCACTTAGGATAAAAATGTGATGGGCAAGGCAATATTTTTGCATTTTCCAAATACATAGGATATGCGTGGAAAGCCATCTTTTGATTATTTATTTTATTATACATTTTTTAGACTTGTTTGAAGGGTCTAATAACCATAGGGGGTGGGGTTTTAAATTAAGGTTAGTTTTAGACCAAAGGGAGTATTATTTGGGTTTTTTAATTTAGCATGTCGATAATATCTTTGGTCTAAAAACTTTATAATAGTGGGGTTTTGGGACTATTTAGATATAAAATTATTTATATAGATAGGATAAGGTATTTTTAGGGAATTAATAACATAAGTTAAAAGTTAATATGACAAGGGGAGATGGAATACACAAAAATACACTAAATGACCAAGTAGAGTGAATAAATAAAAGCAAAGCTCATTATTTCATCATTTCACCAATTTACTTAGGATAGAGTGTTTTTTTAGGGTTTTTATTTTTTTTATGAATGAAGGAAGTTAATTAAATGGGATTTTAAGTTTCATTAAGTAAGAAGGTTTCTTTACTTATGAAGATGACTTAAATGTATGAATGAGGGACAAATAATGGTAAAGGGGATTTTATCATAAGAATTCAACATTTTCCACTATCCAGTCATCGAGCCTTGGGTTCTGTCCCAACAGAAGTCAGAGAAATTCTCTGAGCCTCTTTGACTGGAAGTATAGAATACTAAATACCTACAGGGAAAGGGAAATTAGTGATTTTTACCCGGTGATGAATATTACATGGCTTTCCCACTTCTTTCTACCTACCCAACATTACTCAAACATTTTTTCTTCCTTTTAGCAGGTGCATTTAAGCTTGCTACCTTGAAACATTTTATTCTTTTGAAAGCATAAAACTATCTAATTCTACCTTATTTCATCCGAGGACTCAGATTAAACTGATGAGCTCCTCATTATTCTCTACCTATCTACTGATTTGCCAGGATTAAATTGTCTGACAAAACTTTATTCACTATCTAAAACATGGAAATTTAAAATATGACAAGTCAAGTTTTAACAGTTTAACTCATCATGGATTATGGCATTTATTGACACTCTACCATAATCAATTGCAAAAAGTAAAAAGTAGTGGCATTTGGACTTGCACACTTTCATGTTTTATTTTGATCTTTTTTCTTTTGGGATCTATATTTTTTAAGTCCTTTGATCTTTCTTTTAGGAATTTTTACCCTCTTTTTTTATTTTTTTTATTTTTTATTTTTTTCAAAATATGGGAAAACAACTTGCAGAAAGCAAGGTATGTACATATTTTACAAGACTATCAAAATTCAATTCAAAATTATGAATCCTATATTTATAGGACCCTAACAGGTTGTACGTTGTATTTTTGGTGGACCAATTATAGGGTGACACGTGCCAGCCCTGAGGCTGCCACGTGTCCCTGAGGTGTTATGGTAAAATTTTATGAGGTCCGCAGGGTTCGACCCCGCGACCTCCGGCCTGCATGCAAAGGTATCCACCTACTGGGATAAAATGTGACTTAACTATATTAGTCCACAAGTTATATTTAACATTTAAGTCATATGCGGTTGGGGATTGGGACCGCCGACAGTCCAAGGTATATGATCACATGTCATTTGCAAAAAACCACAACACCAAAACATTAAGGCCTATCTACTCGATGTCATCACAACAGTTAAGCCTTGTCACATGGTGGAGTCTATGTGATGGTTACTCCGATGGTTACACGACATTCAACTCTGGTTTAAAGGCTATAACCCCCAGTTTAAGCGGAGTTTCACTGACATTTATGGGGACTGCGGGTTTTGCGGGTTGGCATGTGGCCACCCCCTACCCTTAAAAAATAATTTTATAGTTAGCACTGGAGGAAAAACAGCAGTGCACCCTAAATTTGCGAATTTGGCCAAATTTAACTCCAGTTAAGTGGAGTTCTCCACAATTAGTGGAGTTCTTCTAGGTGTTACTGGGAAAATGAGTTGGAGGCTCAATTTTCGCCCATTCTGAGTGAATGAAGAGTCATTATAGACTAATTGGAGCATTCTAGAGCCATTGGAGTAGAGAAAACAAGCATTAGAGGCATGTAAACACATGTATTTACAAAATGAGTATAATGAAAGATGGACATGCCATTGGGAGTTGGACTAGCAGACGTAGCCAAGGAGGGATGAACTGCTTCATCATGCTTGTTGTGTAAATGTTATGTGGTGTTTTATTTCTCTATTTTACAATGTTGTTCAGTGTTATTTGCTCTTATTTCATGCTTATAATTCACTAAAATCACGTACAAATTGTTAAAATCCTCAATACTCAAGAAAACTAAGGAGACATATAGGCACATGTTTTATAACTAAAAATACACTTAGCATAGCAAACTAATACAGTCATTTCAGATCAGGTTGGTATCAAAGCTAAAGTTTATTCTCTGGTGTTGTTTTGTGCAAATATTTGTTTAACTGTTTGCAAGTTTCACATGCTTACAAGGCTCAAGCTCAAGATAGGAGAAGGAAAATTGGTGGGAGCAAAAGGATCTCAAAAAGAGCCAAAGCAAAGGAGAGCAAGATTGCCACAATATCCACCACCTAGTTCACATCCTAAGGAATCAGAAGCAGCATTAAGCATGCCTCCAGAGGAAGAATGAATCCATGAAGAAGTTGATCCCAAAGAGGAATAAAGAGTGTTCAGGAAAGCATTCCTTGACATGACTGAGATGGTTAGAATCCTTTATCAAGAAAGGAATGAGAAACTGGAAGGAGAAGGATCCAAAATTCACAAGGAAGGACAAGGATCATCAGGAGGTCACAATGATGAAGATAACTCAAATAAGGGAAATGGAGGCAATGGATAGCCACCATCCTCACCCTCATCATCATCATCCTCTATTTCATCTTCGGTACATCAGCCACACAAGTCAAAGAACACTGGTAAAAGTCAGTTTTTAAAACTTGATGTTAAGTTTGAATTGCCAATGTTTAATGGTGAAGTCAGTGTAGAAAATCTTGATAATTGGATTAGGAAATTGGAGGTCTATTTGAGAATCCATAACCTTCAAGATGATGATACCAAAATCCAATTAGCTTCATTGAGAATGGAAGGTGCAACACTTGTTTAGTGGGAAGCCAAGAAAAAGGAGGAGATCAAGAAGCATGGTAAGATTGTTCTATCATGGATTGATTTCATTACTGCAATAAAACAACAGTTTTATCCATTAGATCATATGCAGAGAGCCATAATGAACTGGAAAAACTTTAGACATTTGAAAGGACAGAATGTGCAAGAATACACCCAAGAATTTAGGAGAATAGCTCTCTTATTAGGGGTATATTTGTAGAGCCAAGATACTTTGCTCAAGTACATAGGAGGCTTACATAGCTACCTAAAACATACTATCCTCATGTTTAACCCCACAAGTCTAGATGAAGTATGTGTTCAGGCCACACATCTAGAAGCTAGAGGGAAAAACATTTCTGAAGAGGGTAGAAAGAAACCTTTCAAGGGTAAATTCAAAGAGAAGTCCTCAAAAGGAAAAGGCAAAAATAATTCATCTGTTAAGAAAGAGGGAGAAAAATTGGTTTGTAAAAATTGTTCAAAATAAGGCCATGATGAAAATCATTGTTGGAAATTACATCCTGAAATGAAACCCAAGAGATACAACAACAAAGGGAAACAGAAAACTGTAGCTACAACTCAACATGATTTAGGAGAGGATTCAGGTGATGAATCTAAAATCACGGCCATGGAATTGAAGAAAATGAAGGCGAAAGAAATTGGAACTAAAACCCAGTACTAGTACATCAAAATATCACATACATGCTCCAAATGAAGAAGAAAGAATTGAACAGTTTCATGTGAGGATCATATCCAAACATACTAAGATTGACACATTGTTTGACAGTGGGTCACAAGAAAAATTAATCTCTAAATAGTTAGTCAAAAAACTTAATCTTGAGACCATACCACATCCAAAACCATATCCAATTGGTTGGATTTGTAAGGATGCAAATTTACAGGTTTCAAAGAATTGTATATTGGAGTTTGTAATAACTACACATTTTGTTGACACAGTTGAATTAGATGTGGTTTCGCTTGACATAACAGGTATTGTGTTGGGAAGTCCTTACTTGTATGACAGGAAAGATATCTTCGATCTCCATGAGAACAAATACCATTTGTTCAAATATGCCAAGGAGTACAATGTCAGAGCACATCACAAGAAGAAAAACATTTCTATGGTAAATGTTGGACAGGTAAAAATACTGGTGAATTCAAGTAAGAATTTTGTTCTTCTAATGATTAAGCCTAAAGATGATGTTAATCATGAAAAAATTGAGGGTTTTGATCCTAAGTTGAAATCATATTTATATGATGTAGTTGTTGCACATCATGAGATGTTTCAGGAGCCAACAGAATTGCCTCCAAAAAGGGAGATTCAACATGAGATTCAATTGCAGCAAGATTATCCTCTTCCAAACATCAACATGTATCTCATGTCGATAATGGAGAATGCTGAAATAAAGAGGCAAATCAAGGAGATGTTGGACAAAGGAACCATAAGGCCAAGCACTTTGCCATGCGGTTCACCCATAGTCTTGATTGCAAAGAAAGATGGGACTTGGGGCATGTGTGTAGACTTCAGAGCTTTGAAAAATATTACAGTAAAGAATCAATACCCACTCCCAAGGATAGATGATTTGCTTGATCAGCTGAAAGAATAAATTTTTTTCACTAAGTTAGATTTACGAATTGGATATCATCAAGTAAGAATTGCATAAAGTGATATATGGAAGACTGCATTCAAAACCAAACAAGGATTCTTTGAGTGGTTAGTAATGTCATTTGGTTTGTGTAATGCACCGATAAATTTCATGTGTGTTATGGATAGTGTTTTGCATCTATTCCTTGATGAATTTGTGATTATGTATTTAGATGACATATTGATTTTCATCAAAAAAAAAGAAGGACATGTCTTGCATGTGAATAGAGTACTTGATGTTTTGAAGAAATATAAAATGTTTCTTAAGATGTCAAAGTGTGAGTTTGGAAAGACTTCTTTGGTTTATTTAGGACACATCGTAGGAGGAGGAGAGTTGAGAATTGATCCTTCTAAAGTGGAATCCATTGTGAATGGCCCACACCCATAACAGTAACCGAGGTAAGAATTTTCTTAGGTGCAGCTCAGTATTGGAGAAAGTTTATTGCTAAATTTTCTTCTATCGCAGCTCCTATGCATGCAGTGACAAGTGTGAAGAAAGGCTTCCAATGGGGAGGCAAACAACAGCAAGCTTTCGAAGCTTTAAAATACAAGATTAGTTCATCTCCATTCCTTGCATTATCTAATTTGAGACATCCATTCGAGATACAAACTGGTGCAAGTGATTATGCCATGGGCGTAGTTCTTTTGCAGCATGGTAAGCCTATCGCTTTTCATTCTGAAACATTCAATGGTGTTGTAACTGATTATCCTACATATGAAAAAGAACTATATGTGTTGGTAAAAAGCATCAAGAAGTGGAAACACTACTTGATGGGTAAAGAGACGATTGTGCATACCGATCACCAACCATTACAGTACTTGCAGTCGCAAACAAAATTGCAGCAATCACAACATTTCAGGTGGATGGGATTTCTTCAATAGTTTCACTTGGTTATAAGGTACAAGAAAGGTATTTTCAATAAAGTTGTTGATATGCTTTCAAGACCAATTGTAAGTGCTTCTACTTTACTCAAAAATGATCCTATTGTACATGAGGGTTACATATGTTAGTCATCAGTATTTTTCACTTGTTGGTGATGACTAGTTGTAACAGCCAAGTTTTCTAGCAGCTGATCTAAAAAATTGTCAAATTTTCCAGCTGGAAAACACCCATAAAATTTTTTTTCCCTCTTACCTTTCAGTCCGCCCATGATGAGATGAAACCTCATTATCAAGTCCTGTCTAGCCTCAGCCATACTAGCTTGTCCATCATCTCCAAAGAAAACAATCCAAATATGTCCAAAGAAGTCTCCCCTAAGTTAGGTAGTGGCGCTTTAGGTATTTATCCCTTGGAAAAATATCCTAAAGACAAAGAACCTCTATCTATTACAGACCAGTCATAATAGACCTCCCATTCTGCAAGTAAAGTTGGTTACAACCCTAGGTCATGCCACTAATAAACCCTCAAGTCTCAGCTATACATGTACCATAGGTCAAACTGATTTTAGGGAGTTTTACAATGTTTTCATGAATCTTTCAAAAACAGAATTAGGCCAGCATTCCCAAGAGACAATTTTTGGTTCCACATGAGAAGACAGTTGCTTCAAAATGTGATTTTGAGCCTGGGGTGCAGCTACAGAGCAGAGAGTTTTTCATTAAGCTCTTGCTATCACAGTCAAAGCATGAAAGGACAGTGAAAGGAAAAATAACACTGTCAAAAGGTTGATGATATGACATGACTGAAAAACCTCCTTCATCTATAAGCAGAGGGTTTGAAGACTGAAGAGTGCCTCCCTCATCTATAAGCAGAGGACCAAAGGTAAAGTCTATTTTTAAGTTTTTCACTAACTGTAAAGACAAACTTTGGTTACAGTGAGACAGCAACTAAGGGTTTCTAAAGTAAAATGATGATTAAATGTAGAGGCAAAGCAGTGGGCTTTAAAAATGATTTGCATGAGTTCACCATTATTTGAGTTACAATGTGAAGCTAATAGGTTCATCATCATTGAAGAAAGGTTGTTAAACAGATGGCCAAAAGAGTCAAACAGTCTTAGCCTCTAACTAATTCCTACCAACATATATAAGGGAAACCACTATTAGTAGGTTCATCAAACCTTCTTCTTTGGGTTGAGACAGAGGTTGGAAGGAAATTGGGCATTTGTCAAAGAAGGCCTCCTTCATAAGCAAGGTAAAGGGGCTCACCATTGTTTGAAGATAAAAAGAAATCATGGCATATGGCAAAGATTCTAAAGAGACTACTCTCAAAAAGAGGTGAAATGAATGAAATCCCAGGCTTCTTGCAGACCTCCTTCACAGAAGAACAAAGGGACAGCTTTCCCTTGTTCACTTTGCAAATCTAGTACATCATCCCCTGTTTTATCTCCTTAAAACTGAAAACTGGATCATTTTGTCAATCTAAAGATAAGTTAGTGGTTTTGGGATTGGAGGCCTTTTGTAAACAGGATTTGCACTTACAGTGTCCAACAAGTTTTTTACCCATAGTCTAAGAGAAGCTCAAATAGCACCTACCATCTCATTCAGTTTTCACAATGAGCATGACCATATCAAAAGCATCAGGAGCAGACATGGTCAATATAGGTTCCAAAAGGGTGAAACTAGCTCCCTCATAGTGTCAAATAAAACCTCACATAACACAAGGTCTCTCTACAAGAATCCTTTTTAATAAGAAAAAACAAATAGGTGATGATGATATTCAGAGGTTTTTTCTCTTTCTATTTCATAAATACATTCTCCAACTGATAAAAAAGTGACAGTAGATGAGAAATACAAATAGAAGAGGTGGAAAGGGATATTGAAATTTGCAGTTAAGCTTCTTCCCCAAAAAAGGTAGTTGCTCTCAAAAGGCACCTCTACAGTCCTTCATATGGCTTAGAGCAGGATCCTCCTTCCACAGTGCAGACATCAAAATGAAAGACATTTTTATTCCATAAAAGAGAAACAGCGAAAGTTTTAAGTTCTTGAGGAAGTTGTTTTACTTCAAAAAAGGGTTCAGGCTTATAAAGGAAAGTGGTCATTACCACTATGAAATTCACCTAAACAAAAGAACCTTAGGTTATTTTTTAGGGGACATAAGCTTCATTTATGTTTTAAACCCAAAGGCATTTTCAAAATTTCCAAAAAAACCTCACCAACAAGTGTGAAAGGGAGCTTGGCTTTTTCACTTTCAAAGGGGTTTAAGAACCGTTCCAAATCTATTTTTGCATTACCAAAACACAAGAAAACTCCCCTTTGTTGTTCACTCTACCAAAGAAGAGGCTTTCGAGCAAGTTTGCAGAGTTTTCAAGGGTTTTTGACTGCGCGGCGCGCCTGTAGAGTTGTGCGGCACATTCAGGAGGAATTTTTACACAGGGTTGCACTGCTGCGCGGCACGCCTGTAGTGGCGCGCGGCGCGCCTGTGAGCGCCAGTCACGACCGCCCGATAGTGACCCGATAGCTCCTCTTTGCGCGGCGCCTTCCACAGCAAACGTGCTGCGCACATGTTAATGATCCAAAACACCTCCAAAATGCTTTAAAAGCTGCTCGAAACTCTCAAACAACGACTGCCATCGATTTTCAAGGTATTCATGTCCCCCCTTAGTATATTCAAAATTTCTAAGAAGGTGATCAATGCTGCGTTTTTCAAAAACTAAATGGTGGTAAAAGAATGAAACTCTGGATGTAAATCAAGGTGCATTGGGAATTAAAGGGTTTGAAGAATATTGTTGCGGTTGGTTGAAAGTGAAGTGGTCATTTTTTGTTTTAAATAACCTCAAGCTACCTTCTAAAATAGGGATGAAGCATGTACTTTGTCAGCTATATGCATTGGTGAAAACAGTGTTTAGGAGGGTTGATTATTTTGCTTAAAAACTCGATATGTTCTATGATTTATGATTGCTCAAGGTGAACATAGTAAAAATGGTGGGTTTTTATTGATGACAAAAAGCCTGACAAACTGTCCTCAAAACAATGTTAAAAGGTGAAGGCATTGTTTGAAAGGAGAAACTCAGTACTTGAAAAGCAAATTAGTAAGCCTAACTTCAGCAGTAGTGATCATTGTATAAATGCCTTGCTGTTTCAAAAGTCATCTCTGTGGGGTAAAAAGGCAAAACCACTGATTTCTCTTATGTTCTATAAAGCAAACTTTAAATGAGTAATTCAGTTTAATCAGTTGGAAGGTGTTGTTATCTAACTGAGGGTGAGGAATAGTGAATACAAGAGCAGTATTTTGATTAGGAGGGGTGTTTTCCTACTACAGGGCTATTTATGCTGACACCAAAACACAAGGAGCTTGATGACCTTACCAAAACACAGTGACCCTTTGACTGTGTGTATACATTTTAGTTAACTATGTGCTTATTATTAAATTTACTTGTTGATTGGCATACAAAGAGAAATGGCAGTGTTTTGGGAGGAATAGAGACCTAATATCACAGAAGCATCTCACACGGCATTTGAAACAAATTTGCCTTGATCAAAACAGTGATTTACAAAGAAGATAGAGTTTTGTTTGAAAAAAAAATCTTGAAATCCTTTTGAGGCTGTTTGGTTTTGCAAAGAGCATCCATAACAAGATGCCTCCCAGGCAGGATAGTAGGAGTGGATTACATAAGAGATATGAACCTATTTCCACTGAAGAAGTGAATGCACACCCATCAATCTTGTTCAATTTCCATGAGGTCGAGTGTTTAGATTTTTTCCAAAGCGTGCAAGAGGTGAAGAGTTTCTCTCCTTTAACACATCTTTGCTCTTTGAGGTTCCGAGACAAGAATTTCTAGTTGGCAGGCCTTGACTTCAAATTATCCCCAAGATCCATCTCCAAGGCCACTAAAATTCCCTATATTGGTGAGAAATGGTTTAAACAAAGCCATTTGGACTCAAATGATTACAAGCCCTTAATAAAGCCTGAGCACAGAGATTCATGTCCTTCTATTTTCCCTTTCTCATATCTTTTAGCTAGCTACGCCCCTCTCATGAAGATTATCACGAAGTACTTCACTTGTGAGGGAAGATTCTCCCGAATTTATGCATATCACATTCGACTGCTCATGCATTTCACTAGAGCCAGATTGCTAAATCTTCCATTCTTCTTACACAAGAGAATTGAGAAAATGGCCTCCACTGTCCAGAAGAAGCCTCCTTCATATAAAATAGCATGTCTCTTCCATCACTCTCTCATCAAAATCATCATCCTTCATCAGCTTGAAAACAGGGAGGTCTCTTGGGATGTTTTCATCACTCATCCGGATTTCTCCACTGTCCCTCCAGTCCATACATCCCCTACACCTCCTACTCATCATCCTTCACCTTCCTCTAGCAGACCCACTCCTAAAAAACTCAAGTTTCCCACAGAGCAAGTAGAAGAACCTGAAGAGGGAGAAGAGCATGATCATGATGATGTGGAAGAGGATGAAGGGCAGCATCATGAAGAATAGAAAACTCATGATGAGGGTGAGCAGCCTTATGATGACACACAACAGCATCACAGTGATGGTGAACAGTAGCAAGGGGAGGAGGAAGAAAGTGTTGAACAACAGCATGACAATGAGGGTGAGACAGAGTAGCAAGAGCAGCATGAAAGTGATGAGCAAGGACAGTCAAAAGAGGACACATAGTAGCTACATCATGATGAACAGGGGCAGCCAAAAGAGACTGAATAGGGGCAGCATGATAGTGCCGAACAGGAGCAGCATGAAGATGATGAAGGACAGGAAAGTCATGAATAGGGGAAGTCAAAAGATGATAAATAGTAGCCTCCTCAAGAACAGCAGCCTCCTCAATAAGAACAGCAAACTCAAAAAGAAGAGAAGCAAGGTGACAAAGGTAAAGGGGTCATGCCCTCTTCTCCTAAAATGGCCAAGCCCCAGACAGCAAGAAAAATAGTGCCTACAGTTGTCACTCAAAATGTGACAAGGGCCCTCCAAAGTAAAGGAAAATTGACAAAGAAGCCCATGATTGATTTTCCCAGGAGGAAGAGCGCTAGAATAGCCACCCAAAGCAAAGGGAAGGGCAAGGTAGAAGGCAGTCATGAACAAGAGAGTGCATTCGACATCATCCAAGTCCAAAGTGATGATAGTGATAATGAGGCCCGGATTCTAGAAAACCTCTTGATCCATAGGGAAGGCCAAATTGATGCCTTGAAGGATGATCTTCATAGAGCTAGGAATTTCAATCAATTTCTGCAAATCCAAAATAGGCAAATGAGTGTCCATATGGTTGTTTATGAGACACGGGTGACCAAGTACAAGAAGGAGGCCTCTAAAGCACAAGTAAGGTTGGAAGAACTCATGGGCGAGTTCAATGAAAGTGAAGGCGAAGATATGCCTAGGCGAAAGAGGCCAAGAACCATAGGGCTTAAAAAGGCCCTTGAGAAGCAAAAAGAAGAGGAAAATGCCCTTCTCCAATCTACCCCTCTTACTGCATTGTTCGAGCAAGAGATAGAGAACAATAGGGAGGCATGGCTTGAGAGAGTCAATGACCACTTGGAGAAGAAATTGGAGAGGGAAAACAGGGATTTAGACCTTCAAAGGAGAATGACGGGGCATTATAAAAAGTTAAATCAGTTTGTCCGGCACAAGTTGAAGGCTGCTCAAGAAAAGCTCAAGGAGGCTAAAGGGAAGTGCCCGGCATGAAAATTGAGGAAAGACACCTTAGGACTTTAGATTTTGGCCTCTGCTTCACAACATGTTGCTGAGAACCCTTGAGGGTCATGCTCACCAATTTTGGGCGAATTTCGACATATTTTGGTTTTTTGTCATTTTTGGGTTTTTGGCCAAAACTCATGGGCTTCGCCATTTTAGTTTGGGGGATCATCAAAGGAGGATAATGGTATCATTAGATGCCATAATTTTAGGATCACATACTCAACTATTTTCAAGACATTTGAAGATCATTAGCTCCCCCGAAATGGCAAAAAATGCCCGCTTTTTCTACACTCTGCCCGGTCTATCAGCAAGCCTTATTTTTTGGTTTTTTACACACAGGCCTGTTTTTGGAGGACTTCCAGGCATCATATTGGGAAATTTCAAATTTTTCCAGAAAGTAGACACTCAGATCTTTCCAACGAGCTTTCATGAGCCTCGTTTCGACACCAGGAAAGCCTCCAAAGGTTGTCGGCAAGTCAAGGGACCTTTTGCTGATGTAATTTTTAAATATTTTTGTAAAAATTGAACCTTTAAAAACTGCTTTTTCCTCATGAGCGTTTAGCTATTTTTGCACATGAAAAGTTGTGAAAAGTCAATTTATTTCCCTCTTTTAGCATTTTTTAGATATTTTATGAGATATTTTGTGCCTTGGCCTTTGCAAATCCTCAAGGACAAATCTAGATATTTTGGATAGGTCAATGAGATTGCAAGTTGAACCAAGAGGTTTTCCTCACTTTGGCCTATTTATTCCAAAGGCTTTCATTGTAAAAAAGGTTGAACTTGATCATAGAAGCAATATATGGTCATATAAGCTTTGGAAGAAATACTTGTCTCATGCTTTTGGATAGTCTCTTAGATGTTCTTGGATGATGAAAGAGGATTGTTGTTGGATTCCATGACTTGGTAGAATGGTATAGTGTCTCTCTCTTTGTTTTGTTTCCTAGTTTTCATTCATGAATCCATGTTTCTTGCTTTCTATAGAACAGTAGAGAACAAATTTGAGATATGCCCTTGGAGGCACCTCAAATTTCCTATTTCTTCATAGTTTCCATGTTTTCTTCATTCTTGGTCACATTAAAGAATTCTTGATTGCTCTTTAATAACTTAAGGATATTGTTGCTTGTTTCATTCATGGTTTTATGCATGCTAAGTATGATTTACGGTATGCCCTGCATACTCATGGCTAGCCATAGCTCCATCCATGAAATTTCTCTTTGACTAATTAGATTGTCATTTGTTGAACCAAGGAGGTCTTGTTCTGATCTTGCCCTTTGTCTAAGATTATGCAATCTTCTTTCAAAGTGCCCAATAACTTGAAGTACTGTGTTTAGGCGTTATGGCATAGTGATTTGATTTGTTTTTTTGTCTTAAGTGTATTTCCCCAAATTCTGATAGCCATTTCCCAAAGTTAGAGAGTTATATACCTCTATGCATGGCTTGAATGTTTATTTCCATGTATTGATTAGCTTATAGTTACATTTCTCATGATTAATGGTTTTCCCTACCATGTTTATGTCAGCTATTAAACTAGTTATGCTTGAAATCCTTTGTTTTTCACAAACTTGATGTCCATCTTACTCCATTTTTCCCAAAGATCCTTTCTACCTCGAATCAAATCGGCCCTTCAACAGCCTTGTATCACCATCTGATAGCTTTCTTGACCTCTTTGACCCCATAGCCCAGTTGATCTGACATATTTTTACCTATCTTATATCTTTGATCAGTTTCATCCCTCACAACCAAAAAACCAAAACCAAAAAACCTACTTCATAACTAGCCTAAAATCAGAACATAATAAGCAAACACACAGATATCCCTTACACAAATAGAGAGAGCCCTCTCTAAGTCTAGGAAGGCTAGGTCCTTGGGCTCCAAAGACTGGTTTGATGTTACACTTTCATTTGGCTTGCCAATCATCCAAATCACAGGACACTAACATAATGGTGATCACGGTGGGACTTTGAGTCAAAACATCCTGGGTATCCCTTAGGAACTCTCAGAATCTCAGTCAAACTTAGAAGAGTTCACCATCCTAGAAAAATGATGACTCATCTGTAGGACACTCTTACAAACCTTAGGACTACATAAAGAACTCAGAAAAACCCTAAAAAAACTCCCTTAGATTGGTTGTTGTCAGTACTGGTGGTGGACCATACACATATACCTCAAAACAACTAAAATTCCACCTGGTGACTCCACTAGCCTCCAGTAGGCCTTACTACTTTACTAAACTCTAGGCTACTATCTGATTGAGCCACCTCATCGCCACACTAACATAATGGTGATCACGGTGGGACTAACTGAGTACATAACAATCTAGCAAACTCTTGTAGATTCATTAGTCTTCAAAACTTAAACAGGCAAGAAGTCCATATAATCATTTAGAGTAAACTCTTTTTGTTCTCGCCACCCTAGCAAAGTGATGAAATAGGTTTAGAATACTTTAATAAACCATAGAATGCACATAAAAAATCAGAAAAACCCCAAAACATTCCCAGATTGGTTTTTCCCTAGTTACTGGTGGTGGATCATAGCTACATCTTTACAAAAACAACCAAGTTCCACCTGGCGACTCCACTAGCCTCCAGTAGGCCTAAAAATTCCATAAAATACCAAAAAATTCATAAACCATACCTTTCTGCTAACTTATCCTTAAACTTAGGGCGGAAACTCTGTAATTAGTGACAAACTAAGTATAACTTGGCGATTCAAAAAACCTCACCTAAACATAGGAGATAGGTAGAAGCCTTCTTGCCAAGAAAACCATTAGCTTGTCTATACAGCCTAGCAAACTGTTGAAACCAAGTGAATCACTCTTCATTGCAAATTTCCATCTCAAAGTTTGCCATAAAAAAATTTTCCAAGCATCTTTGATAATGTTGGTGGTGGACCATAGTTCTCATAAGAAATCCACCTGGCGACTCCACTAGTCCATCCTTTTTGTTTTGACCATCCTTCACATTAGTAAAACCTTAGAGAGGCCATCCATCCAAAACATTCACAAATACCATCCTCTCTAAACTCTAGACCCAAAATCTGGCTTCATGAAGAATCAGCACCAGAGCTCATCCAGACCCAAATCCCCTATCATAGTAGATGACCCAGAGAAGATTATGTGGCAAGCTTCCGAAACTAGAAATTTAGCTACCGATAGGTCCATCCATAAAACAAGATCAGTACCTGAACATCTCACTACCTTACCAGATTCCCCTTTTGACTTAGAATCAGAAAAAACTCTTTTTAGAAGAAAATCACAAAGTAAGATAGACTTTGACGATCTTGAACCCCTAGATCTGCCACAGAGTCCTAGTAGAGAAGCCTCACCTACCACACCTCCTGACTCTCAGCTTCTCCATCACTTTGGCTCCTACCATCCCAGATCTTCTCAAAACCATATCACTAGTCCAAGTACATCTGCCACACCTATCCAAACCACTACTATTCAAACCACCTCAGCTCATCCCACAAGCCCTCATCTTGTACATCATCCATTAGCTCCTGTCATGGCGGCCTGGTATGCACCTTTGGTGTTGCCACTACCTTTGGCTCCCTTACAAAATGACTATCAAGCCAAAATCCCACACTTTACTGGAGATGAGACTACCACAGCTCAACAGCATGTAGATAGGATCAGTGATGCCTTTGAATACATGGAAATAGAAGACGAGACAATTAGAATAAGGATGTTTTCCAAAAGCCTGGGCGGAGAACCCAAAAAATGGTTTAAAAGCTTAACTCCAAACAGCATCCACGACCTCCTAGAACTCTACCAAGTCTTTATAAACAAGTGGGAAATCCGAAAGAACCCATTCAAATCCTGTCAGAATATAACAATCTAAAATGGGAAAATGGGGAAAGTGTCCAGGGATATTGCACAAGGTTCAACAGTGTGTATAACGCCCTCCCACCTCATTTCAAACCCCCACTTGGTTCAGCCTTGGCAAAGTTCCCTGAAGGTTTTGACCTAGACATGACTTATCAGCTAAGAGACAAGGACCCCCTTACCTTAGAGGAAATGCAAAAAGTATCCATAAGGGCAGAAGCCAACTTAGCAGAAAAAAGAGCTAGGACTAGATCAAAAAGGAAAGTCACTTACCGGGATGAAGTCTCCACTTCAGCTCCTTCCTTAGATCCTAGAATAGATGACTTGTTCAGGTCCATGGCCAAAATGTGGGAGAAGATAAGTGAGAAGACTCCTCTTAGGGAAAACCAGCCAATCCCTCCAAACAGAAACTGGAACCAAAATTTTAGGAGGGAACAGCCTCAAAACAAACCAAGGGAAACTGACCAAAAAATTAGGCCACCATTTAATGAAAATTATGTGGAAGAAGAAGATATGGATACAGAACCCATTGATGAAAATCATTTGAACCTCATAGTGTCTGATAATGAGAGTGAGGTGTACCTCACAGAAGAAGAACAAGCATTCTTCTCGCCAAATCGGGATGAAACCAACTATCAAGATCTCGAGGATCCTGCCATATATTTTCAGAATGCTATAATAGAAGCTCACAGGCAGTATGACCTTAGAAGCAGAAGAAATCAAGACAAATCCAAGAAAGGTAGCTCAGACACTGCTAAAACCCCTGATACCATCTGTTGTCACTCCTAAGGACAGCCTAGAGTTGTGATAGACCAATGCCTAAGAAATATTAGCATAGCAAGGAGCATATAATATAATGTATGAAGTTATCAGCTTCAGCTCACATGCTATCTCCTGAAAACAAGGAAATAAACTAGAATGGGACCAAGACCCTCAGAAACTGATACAGGAAAAGAAATACTACAGAGGCAAGGTGTAAAACTCTAATACAACGCATCAGACAATTCAGAGACAGTTTACTGCAAAGCGGGCCGATTCAGAAATACTTCACAGACATAAATTATCATAAGGTTTATGTAGTGAAAGAAATATTGAGAAGATATTAGTTAACATTGAGCTTATACCCAGATATACAATACCACCATGCATGGGCTTACCAATCTAAGAATCCATACATGATAATATCATTTTAAAAGCACCCTCCCAAAGAAACTAATATAGCAGAAGTATGGTTAGCTGAATAATGGAACAGAATATCATGCATGAGCCATATTTAAAGCGCTTAACTGATCCGAGCATGGGCATCAACTAGGATGAATCCATACCAAACCAGTGATCCACTCGCATTCGAAAACATGATACAGGAAGCATGGATGAAATGAAATGATCTATTAAAATAACACATAAGAGAAAGTTACAGACTGTGAAATACCAAAGACCAGAATCCTCTTTAACAAATGGAATTCCTCCTCACTGAGACCCTATGGGCTCTGAGCCTTCATACAAGAGTTTTACAAACTGTATACAAAAAGCCTTTCACTGCATAATTTTCTGATAAAATCTGGAACCCTTCATAATCTGTTCATTGAGGTTTTTATAGGAAACAAAGAAGACTCATAAAGAAAGTGGGTAATGAACATTTAATTGTATCATTAAAACAAAATGGCGGAGACGTGCATGCCCATACTGCTTGATGACTTTGTGGTGCTGTACGCTCTCAGTAGCTGGCTTTCTGAAATAAATGCATTGGGTGAAAGCCTCTTCAGGAACACGGTATAGAGATAGGACCATATGATCATTCTGTATTTTCCTAAAAGAAAATTCTTGCTGAAATGAAGCCTGGAGGATATTTTTTCCTGTGTGTGGTACCCTCTGTCTTCTAGCCTTGAATTAAGGCCTGAAACCTTCAATGTTGAACGCTGAATCCCTTAATCATCCACTGATATTTCTCTGTTGCTCAATTAATATATTCATCTGCGGAATCGGCGCCTTGAATGTCCCTACAGGGTTTGACAAATTTTAACCCCGCTTCTTTAATGAAATCCGTGTCGTAACAGCTTCCCAGATTTCCATCATAAATTCTGCCTCTGAAAGATGGTCTTTTGATGCATCTTCGACTTCTGAAACGGAGGCTATGAATTATGGCAACTTTCCGCCACGGTAACCCTGCAAATCCACAAACTTGTTAAAGAAAACCAGGCCTGAAGATTATGGACATGGCGGGATCGATGAAAATGGCTGCACAGACAGGGCGGAATGGTGAAACAACGTAGGGTGGAGGAAAAAATGCAACGGAGTGATGGTAAATGGACTGGGTTGAAAAACGCATTTAGTGAAGGTTGGCGAAGTGCACCGCATAAGAAAAAACCTTTGAATTTGACCCTTTGGATGAAAATGAGGAAGACGGAAGAAGATATGACGAATGACACGCACAATGGTGACGTGGAGATATGGGGTCAATGGCATGGCATGTGACTAAATTTGGGCCGTCCGATCTCAGGGGAGATCGACGGTTGAAAAGGCATTGGGAGCGATTGACAGTGGCCAGGGGTATGATTTCCTTGCGTTAAATCCCGTGCAGCTTCAGAGCGCGATAGCCATTAGATGAAGAGCTTTAGATCGGACGGTTGACGGTGATATCGTTGGGCGTCCTGTTCCGAACAATAACGCGCGATGAGCTAGCGGTTTTCAAACAGTGTCGTTGCCACGCGTCACGCGTCGTATGGAATCGCTGCGAAAATGAAAATACCGCCTGCTACCCAAAGGCTGTGTGATAGAAACCGGGTGGTTTCTGTACAGAGCACGGCGTGGGGACCACCAGAGCAGACGCATCGTGAACTGTTGATTTGCGATCTGATCGGACGGCTGACAGATGATAGGAGCGGTAAACGGGCACGAAGAAGCCTTGCAAACACCGTCAGATCTATACATATCGACGGTTATGAACGAGCCCAATATATCTTTGTGATAAGCGACCTCCGGGCTAGCGCTTGGTTTAGCACTCAGATCATATGCAGAGAAATACTGAGGGGTTAGGGCCAAAAGGTGCTAGGCCGTATATATTATCAAATGCAGGTTTTTGGACCTTTTTTATGTAGTTTTGGGATTAACGAATGGCAACGATAGGTGAAGCAGGGATCTTTTGGGATAAAACAAGGGGACTTGAGTGGTTTAAAGGGGGCTGCTTAACAAAATTTTGACAGGGGGCTGATATGATCAACACCATCCTTAAGAAAGCAGTGAACAACAATAAAATCATGGTCGGGAAAAATGACCAGAACAAAGATAGAGTTACCCAAACTAGTCCTAACTCAGATGCTCCTAGTACTTCCAAAAAGATTCCCAAGGTGGCTATGGCAAACAAAATCCCGAAACAGAGCCAGCAAACTCAGAACATAGAGAAGGTGATGGCTGAAAAAGCTGAAACAAACATGTCTAAACTAGAGCTACCTTTTAGTTTTGAGGGTGAAATCGCCAAAATAAAAATCACCATGCCTCTTACCGAGCTCATCGCCCAAGGCTCTTATAAATCCCAAGTGTTAAAAGTCCTAAATCTACGGAATGATGCGAACACTCTTAATCTAGCCAATGACACTCTTGAAGTGTTGTTTGGTTCGAAAATAGAAGGGAAATTCCAAGAGGGAACCACTCTCCCCTTTTACATCAGTCTGAATATCCATGACCAAATCCTTCACAATGCCATGCTAGACTCCGGCACCTCGCATAATCTCATGCCGAAGGTTGTAATAGAAAGATTAGGCCTGGAAATCACAAGACCATACAAAGACTTATATATTCGAGTAGAGTCAAATGTCTAGGTTTGATCAAAGACCTTTGTTTCAGTTTGGCCCAAATACCTGCGAAACATCTAATCATGGACATAGTGGTAGCATACATCCCTCCCAAGTACGAAATGCTTCTATCCAGATCTTGGAGAGCCAAGCTCCAAGGAAATATTCAACTGGATATGTCCTACGCCACCATTCCTGTGTTTGACCAAACAAGAATACTCTATCGAGAGTCACACATGAAATACATGATCAGTAGCCAAGAGAGGCCAGATAACATCCCAATGTATTCATTGCATTCCGACCTAAACTCTTTTATCCTACACGCTGATGAGGACATTGAAGAACAGTCAGAATAAATTGAAACAAACTTAGACCCACCACATCAGCTTCCCCTAGTTCTCTATGATGAACTAGACACTCAAAACTACCATGATCATGAACAGCTATGTCTTGAGGAAAGTAAGTATGTTCCTTCTGAAATAGGAATAGAGCAAGAAGCACAAACCATTATGTACTATCAAGCGAATTTCTCGAACCTTAGTCAAACATCAGCAGTAACATCAGGAAACTTTTTCAGAATAAAGGCATTAGAGGACTTACATATCACAAACCTTTTCGGAACTCAAGAGCAGGGAAGCTTAATGTTTTTACCATACCTCAAGGATTTACCATCACATAAATCTTCCATTGCAAATGAAACCTTGACTGTAGCCATAATAGCTCAAAATCCAGAAAAAATGCCTGATAAATTTCTTATGAGAAAAAATGATAACTGCAATCCAAGCATACCTGAGTTACTTGAACTGGCTAATATTCTGTCATTCCACCAAAAACTTAGAACTGCTAGAATTGGAAATCTCATGCAGAATACTACTTCATACAGAGAAAACAAGGAAAAACACTATGCCACTACCATCACTCCAGGAAACAACTTCGACAAAAGGAAATATAACAATCTGAACCAATCAGTAATAATCAAAGATAAACTAGTTGGTCATAGGATCTGTTTTGATTTTAGAAACTCTAATACACGTCCTGGTAATAGAAATTTTATCCTTCCTGCCTAAGACCATGAGATACCAATGATAAGTGCTTTTAATCATATGTCTTTGCAAGATGATGTTTCAAGTTATAGCCAAATGATTCCTGTGCAAAGTAGACAGCTCAAAGATTTTTTTCAGTATGCTGGAAGTAGTTCCAGTTTCAGACTTAGAATTGCAAAAGCACCGGATACGAAAAATATGTTCCTAAAAGCCATGTTTCCAGTCTTGAATTTCTGCATATTGACATACCTTGATGATGTCATTTTTTATTTCAAGAATGACAAAGAATATATACATTACTTAAAAAAGGTGTACAGTAAAGGAAGGAGTGGAAATCAGAGGTATCAAGAGGTACAGTGGGAAGATACGGGTGTGTTCAGAGATTCATGCATGAATCCTTATGTCATGTTTACAAAGGAAAACTTTCCCAATTTTTCCTTTCAGGAACTAGATGGGCCAAGAATGGTAGGAGATCCTTACGAGGATAAGATGCTTAAGTTTCGCCATTTCCAAGATTTCTAAGTTTAAAACATTTTCAATCATTGTACATACCACTGTTTGAAAAACAGATAAAACAGAAAATTCGAAAAACAATAGAAAATGGAAAAAGAGGGCAGTTTGAAAAATAGAAAGAAGGCCCCATGTTAAAAAAATAGTCATTCAGAAAGTGCGCAAGTCTAAATGCCGCTACTAGTGCTCAAATGTCTTGTTCAGTTATCTAGCCTAATCATCGTTGAACATGTGTTAAATTTATTTGTTGATAAGTTAGTGAGTGAAAAAAATGGTCAACATTGTGTAAGCTTGACTTATCAAAGAGAGTAGATTAGGAAAATATAATGGTTCCACATGCTTAAAACAGAACCAAAGAGGGAAGTGGGGATGAAAAACAAATTGTGCATCCTAGCCCCATTTTTCCTAGATTTCATTTTTGCAAAATAATATTTGTGTGTAGTTTGTCCTTCATGCCGCAAGTACATGACAAATTAGACTGTCTAAACCTGATTTGATCATTTTAAATTTCATGTTTTAGATTAGAGAACAAAATCCTGTCAAACAGCTTAACCTTGACAGTTGATCTAGCATAGGTAGAGTAATGAAGGAGTTCATCAGTTTAATCTGAACTCCCGGCAGATATAAGTGTAGAACTAGATAGGTTCATTTTTCAAAAAGAAAAAATATATATATTGTCAAAAGGGTTGCTAGTCCAAATGCACCCAAAGGAAGAAAAAATGTTAGGAAAGATAGTGGGGTAGGTAGAAATATCATTGATGCTAATCATGTTGTCATTTTTAAGAAATAGCATCAAGGAAGAATGAAATTTGCGCCAATGGGTAAGGCACTGGTCTTCATAAGCCAAAGATTTGAAATTCTGGACACCTCCTGAAAAGGAGCTACCCTCCCCAAATGGAGCCACTGTTAGTCATCAGTATTTTTCACTTGTTGGTGATGACTAGTTGTAACAGCCAAGTTTTCTAGCAGCTGATCTAAAAAATTGTCAAATTTGCCAGCTGGAAAACACCCATAAATTTTTTTTTCCCTCTTACCTTTCAGTCCGCCCATGACGAGATGAAACCTCATTATCAAGTCTTGTCTAGCCTCAGCCATACTAGCTTGTCCATCATCTCCAAAGAAAACAATCCAAATTTGTCCAAAGAAGTCTCCCCTAAGTTAGGTAGTGGCGCTTTAGGTATTTCTCCCTTAGCAAACTATCCTAAAGCCAAAGAACCTCTATATATTACAGACCAGCCATAACAAACCTTCCATTCTGCAAGTAAAGTTGGTTACAACCCTAGGTCGCGCCACTAATAAACCCTCAAGTCTCAGCTATACATGTACCATAGGTCAAACTGATTTTAGGGAGTTTTACAATGTTTTCATGAATCTTTCAAAAACATAAGTAGGCCAGCATTCCCAGGAGACAGTTTTTGGTTCCACATGAGAAGACAGCTGCTTCAAAATGTGATTTTGAGCCTGGGGTGCAGCTACAGAGCAGAGAGTTTTTCATTAAGCTCTTACGATCACAATCAAAGCATAAAAGGACAGTGAAAGGAAAAATAACACTGTCAAAATGTTGATGATATGACATGACTGAAAAACCTCCTTCATCTATAAGCAGAGGGTTTGAAGACTGAAGAGCGTCTCCTTCATCTATAAGCAGAGGGCCAAAGGTAAAATCTATTTTTAAGTTTTTCATTAACTGTAAAGACAAACTTTGGTTATAGTGAGACAACAACTAAGGGTTTCTGAAGTAAAATGATGATTAAAGGTAGAGGCAAAGCAGTGGGCTTTAAAAATGATTTGCAAGAGTTCACTATTATTTGAGTTACAACGTGAAACTAATAGGTTCATCATCATTAAAGAAAGGTTGTTAAACAGATGGCCAAAAGAGTCAAACAGTCTTAGCCTCTAACTAATTCCTGCCAACATATATAAGGGAAACTACTATTAGTAGGTTCATCAAACCTTCTTCTTTGGGTTGAGACATAGGTTGGAAGGAAATCAAGCATTTGTCAAAGAAGGCCTCCTTCATAAGCAAGGTAAAGGGGCTCACCATTGTTTGAAGATAAAAAAGCAATCATGGCATATGGAAAAGATTCTAAAGAGACTGCTCTCAAAAAGAGGTGAAATGAATGAAAGTCGAGGCTTCTTGCAGACCTCCTTCACAGAAGAACAAAGGGACAGCTTTCCCTTGTTCACTTTGCAAATCTAGTACATCATCCCCTGTTTTATCTCCTTAAAACTGAAAACTGGATCATTTTTTCAATCTGAAGATAAGTTAGTGGTTTTGGGATTGGAGGCCTTCTGTAAATAGGATTTTCACTTACAGTTTCCAACAAGTTTTTAACCCACAGTCCAAGAGAAGCTCAAATAGCACATGCCATCTCATTCAATTTTCACAATGAGCATGACCATATCAAAAGCATCAGGAGCAGACATGGTCAATATATGTTTCAAAAGGGTGAAACTAGCTCCCTCATAGTGTCAAAGAAAACCTCACATAACACAAGGTCTCTCTACAGGAATCCTTTTTAATAAGAAAAAACAAATAGGTGATGTTGATATTCAGAGGTTTTTTCTCTTTCTATTTCATAAAGACTTTTTCCAACTGATAAAAAAGTGACAGCAGATGAGCAATACAAATAGAAGAGGTGGAAAAGGATATTGAAATTTGCAGTTAAGCTTCTTCCCCAAAAAAGGCAGTTTCTCTCAAAAGGCACCTCTACAGTCCTTCATATGGCTCAGAGCAGTATCCTCCTTCCACAGTGCAGACATCAAAAGGAAAGACATTTTTATTCCTTAAAAGAGAAACAGCGAAAGTTTTAAGTTCTTGAGGAAGTTGTTTTACTTCAAAAAAGGGTTCAGTCTTATAAAGGAAAGTGGTCATTACCACTATGACATTCACCTAAACAAAAGAGCCTTAGGTTATGTTTTAGGGGACATAAGCTTCATTTATGTTTTAAACCTAACGGCATTTTCAAAATTTCCAAAAAAACCTCACCAACAAGTGTGAAAGGGAGCTTGACTTTTTCACTTTCAAAGGGGTTTCAGAACCATTGAAAATCTACTTTTGCATTACCAAAACACAAGAAAACTCCCCTTCGCTGTTCACCCTACCAAAGAAGAGGCTTTCGAGCAAGTTTGTAGAGTTTTCAAGGGTTTTTGACCGCGCGGCGTGCCTGTAGATTTGCGCAGTGCATTCAGGTGGAATTTTTACATAGCGTTGCACTGTTGAATGGCGTGCCTGTAGCGGCGTGCGGCGCGCCTGTGAGCGCTGGTCACAACTACCCGACAGTGACCCGACAGCTCCTCTTTGCGCGGCGCCTTCCACAGCAAATGTGTCGCGCACATGTTAACGATCCAAAATGCCTCCAAAATTCTTTAAAAGCAGCTCGAAACTCTCAAACAACGACTGCCATTGATTTTCAAGGTATTCATGTCCCCCCTTAGTATATTCAAAATTTCTAGGAAGGTGATCAATGCTGCGTTTTTCAAAAACTAAATGGTGGTAAAAGAATGAAACTCTAGATGTAAATCAAGGTGCATTGGGGATTAAAGGGTTTGAAGAATATTTTTGCGGGTGGTTGAAAGTGAAGTGGTCATTTTTTGTTTTAAAGAACCTCAAGCTACCTTCTAAAACAAGGATGAAGCATGTACTCTGTCAGCTATATGCATTGGTGAAAACAGTGTTTAGGAGGGTTGATTATTTTGCTTAAAAACTCGAGATTTGCTATGATTTATGATTTCTCAAGGTGAACATAGTAAAAATGGTGGGTTTTTATTGATGACAAAAAGCCTGACAAACTGTCCTCAAAACAATGTTAAAAGGTGAAGGCATTGTTTGAAAGGAGAAACTCAGTATTTGAAAAGCAAAGCAGTAAGCCTAACTTCAACAGTAGTGATCATTGTATAAATGCCTTGCTGTTTCAAAAGTCATCTATGTGGGGTAAAAAGGAAAAACCACTGTTTTCTCTTATGTTCTATAAAGCATACTTTAAATGAGTAAATCAGTTTAATCAGTTGGAAGGTGTTGTTATCTAACTGAGGGTGAGGAATAGTGAATACAAGAGCAGTATTTTGATTAGGAGGGGTGTTTGCCTACTACAGGGTTGTTTGCGCTGACACCAAAACACAAGGAGCTTAATGACCTTACCTAAACACAGTGACCCTTTGACTGTGTGTATACATTTTAGTTGACTATGTGCTTATTATTAAATTTACTTGTTGATTGGCATACAAAGAGAAAGGGTAGTGTTTTGGGAGGAACAGAGACCTAATATCACAGAAGCATCTCACACAGCATTTGAAACAAATTTGCCTTGATCAAAAAAGTGATTTACAAAGAAGATAGAGTTTTGTTTGAAAAAACATTCTTGAAATCCTTTTGAGGCAGTTTGGTTTTGCAGAGAGCATCCATAACAAGATGCCTCCCAGGCAGGATAGTAGGAGTGGATTGCATAAGAGATATGAACCTATTTCCACTGAAGAAGTGAATGCACACCCATCAGTCTTGTTCAATTTCCATGAGGTCGGGTGCTTAGATTTTTGCCAAAGGGTGCAAGAGGTGAAGAGTTTCTCTCCTTTGACACTTCTTTGCGCTTTGAGGTTCCGAGACAAGAATTTCCAGTTGGCAGGCCTTGACTTCAAATTCTCCCCAAGATCCATCTCCAAGGCCACTAAAATTCCCTATATTGGTGAGAAATGGTTTAAACAAAGCCATTTGGACTCAGATGATTACAAGCCCTTCCTAAAGCCTGAGCATAGAGAGTCATGTCCTTCTATTTTCCCTTTCTCATATCTTTTAGCCAGCTACGCCCCTCTCATGAAGATTATCATGAAGTACTTCACTTGTGAGGGAAGATTCTCCCGAATTTATGCATATCACATTCGACTGCTCATGCATTTCACTAGGGCCAGATTGCTAAATCTTCCTTTCTTCTTACACAAGAGCATTGAGAAAATGGCCTCCACTGTCCAGAAGAAGCCTCCTTCACAGCAAATAGCATGTCTCTTCCATCACTCTCTCATCAAAATCATCATCCTTCATCAGCTTGAAAACAGGGAGGTCTCTTGGGATGTTTTCATCACTCATTTGGATTTCTCCACTGTCCCTCCAGTCCATACATCCCCTACACCTCCTACTCATCATCCTTCACCTTCCTCTAGAAGACTCACTCCTAAAAAACTCAAGTTTCCCAGAGAGCAAGTAGAAGAACCTGAAGAGGGAGAAGAGCATGATCATGATGATGAGGAAGAGGATGAAGGGTAGCAGCATGAAGAACAGCAGACTCATGATGAGGTTGAGCAGCCTTATGATGACACACAACAGCATCACAGTGATGGTGAATAGCAACAAGGGGAGGAGGAAGAAAGTGCTGAACAGTAGCATGACAGTGAGGATGAGACAAAGCAGCAAGAGCAGCATGAAAGTGATGAGAAAGGACAATCAAAAGAGGACACACAGCAGCTACATAATGATGAACAGGGGCAGCCAAAAGAGACTGAACAGGGGCAGCATGATAGTGCCGAACAGGAGTAGCATTAAGATGATGAACAAGGATAGGAAAGTGATGAACAAGGATAGTCAAAAGATGATACACAGCAGCCTCCTCAAGAAGAATAGCAAACTCAAAAAGAAGAGAAGCAAGGTGACAAAGGTAAAGAGGTCATGCCCTCTTCTCCTAAAAATTCCAAGCCCGGGACAACAAGAAAAAGAGTTCCTATAGTTGTCACTCCAAATGTGACAAGGGCCCTCTGAAGTAAAGGAAAATTGCCAAAGAAGCCCATGATTGATTTGCCCATGAGGAAGAGCGCTAGAATAGCCACCCAAAGCAAAGGGAAGGGCAAGGTAGAAGGCAGTCATGAACAAGAGAGTGCATTTGACATCATCCAAGTCCAAAGCGATGATAGTGATAATGAGGCCCGAATTCTAGAAAACCTCTTGATCCATAGGGAAGGCCAAATTGATGCCTTGAAGGATGATCTTCATAGAGCTAGGAATTTCAATCAATTTCTGCAAATCCAAAATAGGCAAATGAGTGTCCATATGGTTGTTTATGAAACACAGGCAACCAAGTACAAGAAGGAGGCCTCTCAAGCACAAGTAAGGTTGGAAGAACTCATGGGTGAGTTTGATGAAATTGAAGGCGAAGAACAGCCTAGGCGAAAGAGGCCAAGAACCATAGGGCTTAAAAAGGCCCTTGAGAAGCAAAAAGAAGAGGAAAATGCCCTTCTCCAATCTACCCCTCTTACTGCATTGTTCGAGCAAGAGATAGAGAACAATAGGGAGGCATGGCTTGAGAGAGTCAATGACCACTTGGAGAAGAAATTGGAGAGGGCAAACAGGGATTTAGACCTTCAAAGGAGAATGACGGGGTATTATAAAAAGTTAAATCAGTTTTCCCGGCGCAAGTTGAAGGCTGCTCAAGAAAAGCTCAAGGAGGCTAAAGGGAAGCGCCCGGCACGAAAATTGAGGAAAGACACCTTAGGACTTCAGATTTTGGCCTCTGCTTCACAACATGTTGCTGATAACCCTTAAGGGTCATGCTCACCAATTTTGGGCGAATTTCGACATATTTTGGTTTTTTGTCATTTTTTGGTTTTTGGCCAAAACTCATGGGCTTTTCCATTTCAGTTTGAGGGATCATCAAAGGAGGGGAATGGTATCATTAGATGCCATAATTTCAAGAGCACACACTAAGCGATTTTCAGGACATTTGAAGATCATTTTCTCCCCCGAAATGGCGAAAAATGCCCGCTTTTTCTACACTCTGCCCGGTCTATCAGCAAGCCTTATTTTTTGGTTTTTTACACACAGGCCTGTTTTTGGAGGACTTCCAGGCATCAGATTGGGAAATTTCAATTTTTCCAGAAATTAGACACTCATATCTTTCCAACGAGCTTTCATGAGCCTCGTTTCGACACCAAGAAAGCCTCCAAAGGTTGCCGGCAAGTCAAGGGACCTTTTGCTGATGTAATTTTTGAATATTTTTGTAAAAATTGAACCTTTAAAAACTGCTTTTTCTTCATGTGCATTTAGCTATTTTTGCACATGAAAATTTGTGAAAATTCAATTTATTTCCCTCTTTTATCATTTTTTAGATATTTTATGAGATATTTTGTGCCTTGGGCTTTGCAAAGCCTCAAGGACAAATCTAGATATTTTGAATAGGCCAATGAGATTGCAAGTTGAACCAAGAGGTTTTCCTCACTTTGGCCTATTTATTCCAAAGGATTTCATTGTAAAAAAGGCTAAACTTGATGATAGAAGAAATATATGGTCATATAAGCTTTGGAAGGAATACTTGTCTCATGCTTTTGGATAGTCTCTTAGATGTTCTTGGATGATGAAAGAGGATTGTTGTTGGATTCCATGACTTGGTAGAATGGTATAGTGTCTCTCTCTTTGTTTTGTTTCCTATTTTTCATTCATGAATCCATGTTTCTTGCTTGCTATAGAACAGTAGAGAAAAAATTTGAGACATGCCCTTGGAGGCACCTCAAATTTCTTGTTTCTTCATAGTTTCCATGTTTTCTTCATTCTTAGTCACATTAAAGAATTCTTGATTGCTCTTTAATAACTTAAGGATATTGTTGCTTGTTTCATTCATGGTTTTATGCATGCTAAGTATGATTTATGGTATGCCCTGCTTACTCATGGCTAGCCATAGCTCCATCCATGAAATTTCTCTTTGACTGATTAGATTTTCATTTGTTGAACCAAGGAGGTCTTTTTCTGATCTTGCCCTTTGTCTAAGACTATGCAATCTTGTTTTCAAAGTGCCCAATAACTTGAAGTACTGTGTTTAGGCATTCCGGCATAGTGATTTGAGTTGTTTGTTTGTCTTAAGTGTATTTCCCCAAAGTCTGATAGCCATTTCCCAAAGTTAGAGAGTTATATACCTCTATGCATGGCTTGAATGTTTATTTCCATGTATTGATTAGCTTATAGTTACATTTCTCATGATTAATGGTTTTCCCTACCATGTTTATGTCAGCTATTAAACTAGTTATGCTTGAAATCATTTTTTGTTCACAAACTTGATGTCCATTTTACTCCATTTTGCCCAAAGATCCTTTCTACCTCGAATCAAATCGGCCCTTCTACAGCCTTGTATCACCATCTGAAAGCTTTCTTGACCTTTTCGACCCCATAGCCCAGTTGATCTGACATATTTTTACCTATCTTATATCTTTGATCAGTTTCATCCCTCACAACCAAAAAACCAAAACCAAAAAACCTACTTCATAACTAGCCTAAAATCAGAACATAATAAGCAAACACACAGATATCCCTTACACAAATAGAGAGAGCCCTCTCTGATTCTAGGAAGGCTAGGTCCTTGGGCTCCAAAGACTGGTTTGATGTTACATTGTCATTTGGCTTGCCAATCAGCCAAATCACGGGACCCTAACAACATAGAACAATATGCACATGATGTTGATTTTCAAAATGTGTATGCTAGTTTGAGTGAAGGAAATCAAGTTGAGAAAATGATTATTACATGCATAACAATTTGTTGTTTCATTTGGGAAAGTTGTGTATACCACAAGGATAGAGGCTAAGTGTCATGAGAGAAGCTCATTCATCTCTTATTGCTGAACACTTTGGGGTAAGAAAAATAGTGGCACATCTACAAAGGTATTGATTTTGGCCTCGCATGATAGATAGTGTGTCGTGTTTTATAAGAGGTTGTTCTATGTGTGCAACAAGTAAGCCTAGTAATAGGAAGCTTGGGTTGTAAATGCCACTACTGGTACCATCAAGACCATGGGAGAGTGTCTCCATTGACTTTGTTGGAGGTCTACCTATGTCAAGAAAACAACATGATTATATTTATGTAGTTGTGGATAGATTCAGTAAAATGTGTATACTTATGCCATGTAAGAAAACGATTACTGCTGAACAAACTGCTGAACTTTATTTTCAACATGTATGGGTTCATTATAGATTACCAACTTCTATTGTTAGTGATAGGGATTCTAGGTTCATTGGGAATTTTTGGTCCAATATTTGGAGTATGATGGACACAAAGGGGAAAAAGAGTACTGCTTTTCATCCATAAACTTATGGACAGACCGAGGTGGTGAACAGAACCATTGTGCATCTATTGAGAGGATATTGTAGCAAACATCCTAAGTTGTGGGATGAGAAACTGCATTACATTCATCATGCTTACAACTAGGTAAAGCACTCTTCTACAAATACATCTCCTTATGAATTATGCTTTGGGTATTTTCCAAAATCACCATTAGACTTCATCTTTGAGAAGGATGTCGCAATAGATGGCCATAGTGACATTGACAAGGCTCGAAATTTCATTCAGAAAATTTAGATTATACATCAACAAGTTCAAGAACAACTTGAGAAAAGTCAAAGAAAATACAAGGAGAGTGTTTGGTCTCAATCTAGTCTCCTAAACTGAGCTCATTTAATTGTCAACCAGGGTTGGTAAACTGCTGAAGTGAAGTGTACTGTATGTACCTAGGTGCTTGTTTCTTAATGCGTTGTGTGTAGTGTTTTGTGATGTTTTTGTTCTTTTGTGATGTTTTATGATGTTTTTGGTCTTTTGATGATTTTATGTTCACAAGAAAGATGACTAGAAAACTGATGGAAGGAAGCTAATGATTAAAAACAGAGTGAGACCTAATTGATTGATGAAAAATGACAAATGCAATTGCAAACACTGAAGTAGAATCAAATCTAAACTATGACTAAGCAAAAACAGAGCTTGATAATGACTTCTAAGGAAATGATTAAAAACATAAACTCAACTTGAGAAATGATCAACTAAACATGCAAATCTTCCTAACTAAACAGTTAAAACAACTAACTTATAATGATGCAGCATTTTATCCTTGGTTAGAGATTTGTTGAAGTATGTTTGGAATAAAACATTGATATCATCATAAGATCTTCTATTCTAGGACTATTTTTCTAACTCTATTCTGCAATTCAATTGAATGTCACAAGACCTTACTCAATAGTTATTGATTTCTTTTCAAAGTAGTCTTTTGAGGGAGGGTTCTGTTTATGAAATGATAAGGAAATTGCAGAGGTACTTCAAGCCTTAAAATGATATTGTCTTCTGTTCATATGGTGATGAATCAATTATGGATTTTAGAACAAGAAGAGATTTGTGAATAATGAAGGCTATTTTGTTAAATTTAACAACTGAAGTAATCTAGTATGCAGTGACTGACAACTGAATATGGAGTGCAAATGCAATGAGTTGAGCTACAACCAAACCTAAAATGTCACTAGCCTAAAACAATGTTAAACTACAAGTCATTATCAAACTTAAAACAGAACAACTGAGCATGAAGTAAGTGCAATTAAACTCCAGAGCATCCTAACTAAGCTATCATGCATTATTCTATGGAATTATACAGTCTGTTTGTTCATCATGATTGATATTTTGGAAGAGTTCCTTCTTGTGGAAGAGTTTTTAGAACAATCCTGACTGTGTAATTGAGTGAAGATGTAAACATAAAGACTGAAAGCAATGAAAAACTAAGATATCATAGCCATCTCCTACCCATCATTATGATATTTTTGACAAGCGTTTAAGAGCTAGAACGACTATGGTACTTAGTGAAAACACACAACTAAAACGTTCAAGATCACAATCATGCTTAAGACAGTATAAAGATTTCTTGGAAGAGTTTCTTCTTGTGGAAGAGTGTTGAGCATAAGTATAACTGTGATGGTGAATAAAAGAGACTACAATTAAACCCTACAATACTATAGCCATTTCCCATTCATCATTATAATCTTTTGGAAGAGCTTCTTCTTGTGGAAGAGTTAGAATGAGTATAACTATAGTAGCTAATGAAAACAACTACAAATTCAACTTCAAAAACGTAAAGGCAGCTAGAATACTTATCTAAAATTACGCAAATAAATCCGTGCAAGAGGCAGGGGCCCTCTACCACCTGACGAAATCTAACTCCAAATCAAATCAACGCTTTCAAAACAACACTGTCTGCTTCATTAAAGATGAAATAACTTGAACAGAGCACTCTGCGTCTTCAGAAATGTAGCACATAATCTAAGCAAAATCTAGAACAAAATCTAGCATAAAATCTAGCCTAGCTCTCGGTTTCCCAAGTGTTTATATAACAAATGTAAATAACAAGACTTGCAACAATTTCAGGAACACTGTCTTTCCTTATCAGAATCACATTAGGACTCTTGAAGTGGCTGCGTGAAAAGGGAAAAGACATCTGGACTGAGACAGTCCTAATAGAAGTCTTCCTTCCTAAATGTGTTCCCACGTTCCAAAACCATACCCAGAATTCGTTTCTTCCTTCATGGTGAGCAACGAACCATGTAGACATGACGTGGAATATGCCCATATGTGGTTTTTCTTGAGAGGCCACCTGGAACATACTCAAACGTGAAGACAGCTGCAGAATCGCTGGCTAGCTATGGAATGTCTGCATTCTGCAGCTAGTTCCGGTCAAAATGCTTTACAATGGAAAAAATCACAAAACTTAGCAAGTCAGTCATGTAAATCATTCTAAAAGTAATTTTAACTATATTCATTGATCAATTGGGTCTAGGATAGCAATGGACAAAGGAAAATGAGGTAAAATGGAATGAAATAAAGCACAATTTTGAGGCTCAACATACCCCCACTGTTGTCTCTTTGCATGTCCTCATGCAAATTATCCTATGAACTCAAAGGCTTCTGCAAGAACATCTAATCCTCTCCTTCTCCTTTGTCTGGAAGCTAAAGATCTTCTGGGTTTTCTGATAACAAGTTTGAACCTTAGGTTGGTAAGTTTTCTGATTAGCTTTTTGTTCCTCTTCTTCAACTTGTCATTGGTCTTTTCCACTTTGTCTATATGTAGGGATAAGGTTGAGTTCATATCGGTTTTGAGCTTGACTTGATCTTTGAGAATTTCATTCTCATTTTTTATGTGTCTATTAAGTATTTGCAACTCATACCTATCCCTTCTTAATACATCTATTTCAGACAGTGGAGGACTAGGGGTTCTCTCCTTGCTTTCTGAAGCTCTCCTTTCCAAAGTTTCCACATAGTCATATATTTCTTGTTGAGCAGGGTCAATTTCAGGGGTTCCTTCATTAAAATCCTCTTCAACATCTTCTTCAATGGATTTTTTTTCATCTTCTATATTAATTACCCCTGTTTGTTTGATTAGTGTTTTCTTCAGTTTCCCCTTTAGTCTGTGGCTTCTTCTAGGCCGAGAAGATCCCTCTCCTTTCTTCATGGCAGATTTCCTGATTACCTTTTCTTCCTTAAGTTGTCTCTTGATTTGAGTCAACTTCTCTGAAATGATTTCCTCACTACTTTCTTGGACTGTTTTATCAGTTTCAACTTTTGAAGCCCTCCATTTCCTGCTTCTCTTTGTAGGCTGTGGTTCAGGTGAGGGCTCTTTTGGCTCTTCAAAATGATTTCTTGTCAAGAATGTGTCCCATGTATCATTTGTTTTGGTTAAATGATGTTCAATCAAAATTTTAACCAAACCATGATGATATAAAGTTGTCTCTAAAAATTGAACCCTTCTTTGAACACAGGAAGCCATCTTTTTCAAGCTTTGAAGCAAGAAATAAAATAGGTTTAAGTCTTCCCCCAGAAAATGCATTATCAGTCTAATGTGGTAGACATAAAATGTACCATATCTACCCTCACATGTAATAAATTTTTGCAGAAGAAGTAATATGTTTCTCCATTTATTTTTCAATGCAGAACTTGGAATTCCTTTCTTAAATACAGTGACATCCATACCTGGTGATTTTAGAATTTGTTTCCAGGATTCATTGTGGAATTCTCTGTTTTTGAACCATATCTCTCCATTTCTGAGCAACCCTGTAGCTTCTGCAATGAAAACTTCAGTGACAGTGAACTTGACATCTCCCACTTCAACTTCAGTTCCTTGAAATGATCTTGCAAATGTTTTAGTGACTTCCTTGTGGAAGCCATTAAATTTCTCCAAAAATTGAAGCCATCCTATCTGTTGCAACATTTCTTTGCATTGAGGGTAACCTTCTAAATATTTTGAACCCACTGGTTCAGTTCTTACAATGAAACCCATGATTGCTTCTTCAATGTTCAGATTAACACTCTTCTACCCACAGAAATAATAACTTTCACTTTCGAATTGAAATGGCTTCAAGTTCTTAATGACAATGGCTTCAAACTTTGGAATGACATACCTCTGATTGACAGTGACAACAACTTCAAAACTTCGGACTGATATGCCTCTGTTGACAATTGAACTTTGGACTGATATGCCTCTGTTTGATAGTGACAAATGGCTTCAAATTTCCCACACTACTATACCTCTGTCTCTCGGTGGCAAATAGCTTCAAATTCCCATACTGTTATATCTCTGTCTCTTGGTAACAAATGGCTTCAAATTCTTCAATGCTATACCTCTATCTCCCGGTGACAAATGACTTCAAATTCTTCTCTGCTATACCTCTGTGTTTATAATGATAATGCTCAATCTCTGCCCACAGTGATATTTTGTCTGCCCATGGAATCAAATGGCTTCAAATTCTCACGCTGCTATACCTCTGAGTTTACCCTTTTTCTCTGCTCTGCGTTTACAATGATAATGCTCAATGCTATACCTCTGCATTTACAGTGATAATGCTTTGATATTCAAACTGATATCCTTTTGCTCTGCTCTCGGTGATAAGAATATCTATGTCTACGGAATGAAATGTCGGCTACAGAATGGAGTGATGGCAGTGGTCACGGAATGAGGTAATGGAGTGAGGTGGAGGGAACGAATTAATGATTGAAGAGATGGCGGAGATTTTTACAACGACAAAGAGAATCATCATTGAATGATTTGGTTAAGAGACGTGAAGAATTCAAATACCTCGACCATTTTAACCGCTTAAATGATATCGGATATAGAATTTGAAATGAGAGATTTTAATCCAAAGTCTATGGAGGGTTTATTGGTCTTGATCAATAAAAATAATTAAAACAACCTTTTCAAACAATCCATAACTAAAACTATGCTAAACTTTTATGAAATGCAAATTATAATTTAAACTTGTTACCTCTGCCTTTCATTTGATTTTTGTAGTCTTTGTCTTCTTTGTTCACCTTTGGAAGAGTCTTCATGGTCCTTCTTGATTTTTTTTTTTTTTAATTCATGGATACACTGGATCATTTTGTTGCAATTCTAATGTCTGCTGATTGATGCCTTCAGGATTTGTAGCTGCAGAATGACTAGCTAGCTGCGGAAAGGCTGATCAGCTGCAGAATGTCTGTTAGGCTACAGAATGTACCTGTAAAGCATTTTGATCATGGAATGAAGTGTTTTTGGAATATGGGTGAAATGTTATATGGTATGAATGAAGATGGATGATGAGACATGATATGTATGAAGTGGATGATGAAATGGAATGGATTCAGTTTATGAAATGGAGTGAAAGAACATAAGAACTGCCCTGCAATCCATGACATGTTTTATTTATTTATAGCAAGACATCAAACTTTAAATTTTGACATGAAAATGAGATGGATGGAGGATGGAATGAGATGAATGAAACATGGAATGAAGTGGAACATGATTGAATGAATGAAATGGAGTATGGATGGACAGGTGAGTGAAGTGAAATGAAATGAGATGGATCATAAGCACTATGGATCTGAACTTATGATTTTGTAATAGCTGCTTGTAAAAACAAAAATGGGAAAAGTTAGAGTGTCAGAGAGACTCTGATTTTCACCCTATATTTTCTGTATAAACATGCCAATCAATGATTGGTTTTCATGTTTATACCTTTATTTTTTATTTTTTTTTTAATTTTTTTTTTCAAAGAGAAATGCTTCAGAAAATTTAATCCAGTTGATGAAGAAGAGAGATTCTTCCTCATTAACTTCACATCACTGCTTTCTTGGAACTTCTTGACAAATTCTTCTCTTGAGAGTGGTTTGTGATATAGCTTCAATCTATGACCATTCACAAGAAAAGTGACCTCTTCTTCATCTATAGTTCTGATTTTTACTGCCCCATTATCAAAAATTTCAACAATTTCATATGGCCCAAGCCAATGTGTCTTAAATTTACCTTGAAAATCCTTGAATTTTGAATCAAACAAGAGAGCCCAGTCACCTTCTTTGAATTTCTTCTCTTTGATGTACTTGTCATGCCATCTAATCCTTTGTTGTTGGACTAGACTTGTTTTCTGAACTGCATCTTGTCTGATCTCATCCAATTCATTAATTTGCTCCAGTCTATGCTTTTGTGCCTCCGTTAAATCAAGTCCTAGCCGAACTGCCATTTTGAAGGTTTGAATTTGGAACTCTATGGGAAAAAAAACTTGCTTTCCATAAAGAAGCTCATAAGGAGTATGGCCTGTTGTGTTTCTCCATGTAGTTCTATAGGCCCACAAGGCTTCAGGAAGCCTATCTACCCAATCTCTTCTATGTAAATGAACAGTCTTTGTTAGGATTCCTTCAATGACCTTATTAGTAAATTCCACTTGACCATTTGCTTGTGGATGATAAGGAGTAGATTTTCTATGCCTGATTTTGTACCTCTCCATCATTTGCTCCACTAGCCTTGATGTAAATTGAGCTCCTTGATCTGTAACAATTTCCCTCGGGACACCAAAACGAGTAAAAATATCCTCAAAAAGAAAAGTAACTACAGATGCTTCATTAGCAACAAGTAATGGTTTAGCTTCTACCCATTTAGTAACATAATCAGTGCAAACTAATATATATTTCTTTTGTTTTGATGGAGGACTAATAGGTCCTACAAAATCCAAAGCCCATTTTTCAAAAGGTTCAATGTGTACCTGAGGTTGTAATGGCATCTCACTTGAAGGAGAAGGTTTCCCTACCCTTTGGCAACTGTCACACCTTTTGACATACTCTTTAGCATCTTTAAACAAGGATGGCCAATAATATCCTAAATTAAGGATCTTATAGGCTGTCCTCTTATCAGCAAAGTGTCTGCCACAAGGTTCATCATGACATGCTTTGAGAATCTCAGGCATCTCTTCTTCACGAACACACCTTCTAATGATCAAATATGGACTTGTCTTGCACAACTCATTAGCAACCCATGAATATTTTGCACTATCACAAATGATTTTTCTTTTATCCCTTGCATTCATAATTGAAGGAAATTTTCCTAAAACTAAATAATTAGCAATATCAGCAAACCATGGAGTTTGAGTAGAGATTGCAAAAAGATATTCATCAGGAAATTGATCTTCAACCGGAGTGTCATCTTTGATATTTTGAATTCTAGACAGGAAATCAGCCACCGTGTTTTGTTTTCCAGGCCTATCTAGAATAGTAATGTTGAATTCTTGCAATAGTAACAACCATCTTATAACTCTGCCATTAGTGATTGATTTTTTCATTAAGTATCTAATTGCAGAATGATCAGTGTGAACAAAAGTTTCATAGCCTGTTATATAGTGTCTAAATTTGTTTATGGCATGAACAACAGCTAAAAACTCTTTTTCAGTTATAGTATAGTTTAACTCTGCAGGAGTCAAATTTTTACTGGTATAATAGATGGCATAGGAAATCAAGTCTTTCTGCGCCAATACTGCTCCTAGAGCTGTATCGGAAGCATCTATCGAGATATGAAAAGGTAACTTCCAGTTAGGTCCCCTTAATATAGGTGCTTCAAAAATTTTGGTTTTCAGGGTTTCAAAAGCTAACTGGCAATCAGAAGTCCACCTGAATTCACAATCTTTGGTGAGTAATTTGAAGAGAGGAGATGCTATTTTGGTGAAGTTTTCTATAAATCTCTGATAATACCCTGTAAATCCTAGAAAAATTCTAACATCTCTTTGACAACTTGGAATGGATAGGTTAGAAATGACTTCAAATTTTGCCTAATCAACTCTAATCCCATCCCCTGAAATGTGGTGCCCTAAAACAATACCTTCAGTAAACATCATAAAACATTTTTCATGACTAAGTGAAAGGTTTGCTTCTTGACATCTTTTTAAGACTTTTTCCAAGTTTTCTAAAGCCTCTTCAAATGTATTCCCATAAACTGTGAAGTCATCCATGTACACCTCTACACAATCATGTATTAAATCCGAAAAAATTCCTAATACTGCCCTTTGGAATGTTGCAGGTGCATTGCATAATCCAAATGGCAATACTCGGTAAGCATAGGTACCCCAAGGACAGGTCAATGTGGTTTTGTCTTGGTCTTCAAGTGCTACTTGGATTTGATTGTAACCACTAAACCCATCTAGGAATGAAAAGTACTTTTTGCCAGCTAATGTATCTAATACTTGATCTATGAAAGGTAAGGGAAAATGGCCTTTAAGAGTAGCTTTATTCAGTTCTCGGTAGTCAACACATACCCTCCATTTTCCATTTTTCTTTGGCACAATTACCAAAGGAGAAACCCACTGACTATCTAAAATAGGATAGATGAAATTAACATTTAACAATTTTTGCAATTCCTCTTTAACAATTTCCCTAAGATTTGGATTCATCCGTCTTTGAGGTTGTCTGATTGGTTTGCAATTTGCCTCTATATAGATGTGATAAGTACAAGTCTTGGGGCTTATCCCTTTCATGTCAGTGTATTCCCATGCATATGCAAAAGAATGTCTCTGTAATACTTTGACTAACTCTTCTTGTTGAGATTTTTCTAGGTTCTTATTTATGTTCAAAGTTTTGCCTGGAAAAATTTCACTTGTAGAGCTGCCAAATTTGTCCATAGAATGAAGAGACATCTACCTAGATGACAAAAATTCAATATTGGATCCCTCCTGAAATGATTCATGTTTGTGTTCTGGAGAGGATTCAAAGTTTTCTAGAGTATTCAGAATTTGATTATCTTCACTAATTTATGAAATTGTGAAGAGTGGTTGTAAATATTCTTCATCCTCTATCCATTGAGTGTCATCTAGATCTGTAATTGTCCTAGCTGGAGGATATAAAGTGAATTTCTTTGTTGAACTACCATCGGAAATATACATATCACCGGACCTACAACTAATAAAAGCATCAGCTGTAGCCAACCAAGGTCTTCCTAGTATAACAGGATGGCCTCCTAGATTATTCTTGGGTGTCAGGATCATGAAATCCACAGGGTACTCCCAAGAGTCTAGGGACATTGGAATGTCTTCTATTACCCCATCTGGTCTGATCACAGATCTATCTGCTAGTTGTAATAGTGTGGGTGTAAAGAGAAGATTAGGAAGTTTCAGTTTGTCCATGATTTGTCTACTCATGATATTTATTGCTGCTCCTAAGTCAATGAGTGTGTTTTGAATTTAAATTCCATTGATGTGAATTTTGACAACTGGATTTCCTGGGTCAAGATACTTTGGAATAGCAATCTTGCCCATCATAATGTCTATTATTTGTCCAACCAGTTGAATTTTCTTGGTTTCTCTTATTCTTTTTCTTGTTGTTTTCATACTCAACTCCTTTATTGTTTTGGCTAAAATTGGGATTTCCTTGATGGCTTGCAATAATGGAATTTTAATGCAAATATTTCTCAATTCATCTAAGAAATCATAATTAAGCACCATGATTTGTTTTTCTACACCTTTATCAATTTGTAATCTTTCTGGAAAGGGAGGTATAGAAGTAGATGTGGATGTTTGCTCTAATACAGGAGTTGGATTTATTGGATCTTTTTGTTTTAGTTTTTCAATGTGTGGGTCTTGAAAGGATGTGTCTTCCTCAAGACTTTTATTCACCCGTAGGGAGTCTTCCTCGGAATTATCTTGTTCTTGTATGATCACAGAAGGTTTCCTCTTTTCAAGTATCCTTCCAGACCTAAGTTGAACATCACTAAGGTCTAGAGGAGTAATTAAATAAGTTGGAAACTGTTGTCCTTCTATCATGTATGTATTCGGAGGGTTCTTATTATTGGGGTTTGGTATGGGCTGAGCCGACAATTGATTGGATTTTTGAGGGAATGGTAATGGAAGTGGTTGATTTTGATGTGGTTGGTTCTGATGATGTTGTTGAGGATTTTGTTGAAAATTTTGTTGAAGATTTTGAGGAAAATTTTGTTGAGGATTTTGAGGATAAAAATGTGAATATGGTGGATAAGATGGTGGATACTGATAGTATGGAGAGTATCTTCCATAGGGAATTTGTGTTCCTTGTGCCCAATATTGAGATTGATTTTGAAATTGGGGCCAAGGTTGCTGCCAAGAATTCCAAGGTGGAGGTTGATTATACATTTGATCATGGAATCCTTGTGTTTGAGGTCCCTGCCAAGGCCTTCTAGATACAAAATTGAGAGACTCTGTGGAATCTGTAGGAGTTTCCTCCTGAAAGACAGCTTTGAGACCAGGAAGAGAAGGACAATTCTTGGTCTCATGTTTCTCAGAACAAATGACACATGTTTCTACAACTTTTACATCCAAAGGACACTCTCTCAAGGCATGTTTCTTTCTACATTTGGGACAAAAGATTGCCAAGGCATCAGATTCAGCCTTTTGCTTGTTTTGTATCTTAAGGGTGTCTATTTGTTCACTGAGACTCCCTAAGATGTCAGATTTAAAATCATCAAGCATGTGTCCTATTTCTGATCTACTTACTGTCCCAGAAGCAGACTTACTTGCCCTTGCAAGAGCGGGATCTCTTGGACCTTTGACAGTTTTAGATTTCCCTCTTGAAAGGTTGATACATAACTCAGATATTTCAGGTAATGTGAGTTGTGATATATCCCCTTTCCCATCATGTTAAGGATATCCAACCATTCATCCCTAATTGTTTTCAACAAAAGAGATTTTAAGGTGTCTTGATCTAGGTTTTCCATTTTTGCCCTTTTTATGTTGTAATTAAATCTTTCCAACAAATCTTCCAAATTTTCATCTTCTTTTTGTAACATCTTGAACACTTCTTCCTTATGATTAACCGGCATACAATAATCCAAATATCTCTCTAGAAATGCTTGTTTCATGTCTTCCCATGTTCTAATAGAACTACTGATTAGACTCATAAACCACTTCAATGTTGCTCCCTTCAAAGTTGAAGGAAATAATTTCAGTTTTTGAGCATCTTGTAGGTAGTCATAAGTTCTACACAGCACTTCAAAATCGAATAAGAAAGTTTCGGGATCTTCAGTTTTAAGTCCATAGAAGTTTGGAAGGACAGAGGGTGAAATGTTTTTCATGGTTGTATTGGTTTCTTCATCAAGTATAGGGAACCCAAAAGAGCTTCCTATTCTACCTCTTCCTCCATTTTCACCTCTACCTCCTTCTCCTCTACCTCCTTCTCCTCTACCTCTACCTCTACCTCCAAACAGTGTGTTTTCTCCATTAAAAACTCCTCCTCCTCCTTCTTCTGCCATGGTTGACTCTCCTGTGGAGGTGGAAAGGTTTGTGTCCCTAATAGGAGTTTTTAGATCTTCTTCTATGGCAGGTTTAGTGGATGAAGTGGAAGGTTTCTCTAATGGAATAGTTGACCTTAGATCTTCTAGAAGTCCAGGATCAGAAGAGGATGGAAGATGGGTTTGAGTTGAAGGTGTACTAGCTCTAGATCTATATGAAACAAGTGGTGTTCTAGAAATCAAACTTCTGCCTCTGCTTCTTATAAATATTCCCCTTGAATCTCTCTCCCTACGCATATAATTTCTTTTGGATGCTAAGAAACAAAGGTTACCTAGTTTTCACTTCCCCGACAACGGCGCCAAAATGTTTGGTCTCAATCTAGTCTCCTAAACTGAGCTCATTTAATTGTCAACCAGGGTTGGTAAACTGCTGAAGTGAAGTGTACTGCTTGTTTCTTAATGCGTTGTGTGTAGTGTTTTGTGATGTTTTTGGTATTTTGTGATGATTTATGATGTGTTTGGTCTTTTGATGATTTTTTGTTCACAATAAAGATGACTAGAAAACTTATGGAAGGAAGCTAATGATTAAAAACAGAGTGAGACCTAATTGATTGATGACAAATGACAAATGCAATTGCAAACACTAAAGTAGAATCAAATATAAACTATGACTAAGCAAAAACAGAGCTTGATAATGACTTCTAAGGAAATGATTAAAAACATAAACTCAACTTGAGAAATGATCAACTAAACATGCAAATCTTCCTAACTAAATAGTTTAAACAACTAACTTATAATGATGCAGCATTTTATCCTTGGTTAGAGATTTGTTGAAGTATGTTTGGAATAAAACATTGATATCATCATAAGATCTTCTATTCTAGGACTAGTTTTCTAACTCTATTCTACAATTCAATTGAATGTCACAAGACCTTAATCAAGAGTTATTGATTTCTTTTCAAAGTAGTCTTTTGAAGGAGGGTTCTGTTTATGAAATGATAAGGAAATTGCAGAGGTACTTCAAGCCTTAAAATGATATTGTCTTCTGTTCATATGGTGATGAATCAATTATGGATTTTAGAACAAGAAGAGATTTGTGAATAATGAAGGCTATTTTGTTAAATTTAACAACTGAAGTAATCTAGTATGCAGTGACTGACAACTGAATATGGAGTGCAAATGCAATGAGTTGAGCTACAACCAAACCTAAAATGTCACTAGCCTAAAACAGTGTTAAACTACAAGTCATTATCAAACTTAAAACAGAACAACTGAGCATGAAGTAAGTGCAATTAAACTCCAGAGCATCCTAACTAAGCTATCATGCATTATTCTATGGAATTATACAGTCTGTTTGTTCATCATGATTGATATTTTGGAAGAGTTCCTTCTTGTGGAAGAGTTTTTAGAACAATCCTGACTGTGTAATTGAGTGAAGATGTAAACATAAAGACTGAAAGCAATGAAAAACTAAGATATCATAGCCATCTCCTACCCATCATTATGATATTTTTGACAAGCGTTTAAGAGCAAGAACGACTATGGTACTTAGTGAAAACACACAACTAAAACGTTCAAGATCACAATCATGCTTAAGACAGTATAAAGATTTCTTGGAAGAGTTTCTTCTTGTGGAAGAGTGCTGAGCATAAGTATAACTGTGATGGTGAATAAAAGAGACTACAATTAAACCCTACAATACTATAGCCATTTCCCCATTCATCATTATAATCTTTTGGAAGAGCTTCTTCTTGTGGAAGAGTTAGAATGAGTATAACTATAGTAGCTAATAAAAACAACTACAAATTCAACTTCAGAAACGTAAAGGCAGCTAGAGTACTTATCTAAATTACGCAAATAAATCCGTGCAAGAGGCAGGGGCCCTCTACCACCTGACGGAATTCAACTCCAAATTAAATCAACGCTTTCAAAACAACACTGTCTGCTTCATTAAAGATGAAATAACTTGAGCATAGCACTCTGCGTCTTCAGAAATGTAGCACAGAATCTAAGCAAAATCCAGCATAAAGTCTAGCATCAAAATCTAACATAGCGCTCGGTTTCCCAAGTGTTTATATAACAAATGTAAATAACAAGATTTGCAACAATTCAGGAACACTGTCTTTCCTTATCGGAATCACATTAGGACTCTTGAAGTGGCTGCGTGAAAAGGAAAAGACATCTGGACTGAGACAGTCCTAATAGAAGTCTTCCTTCCTAAATGTGTTCCCACGTTCCAAAACCATACCCAGAATTCGTTTCTTCCTCCATGATGAGCAACGAACCATGCAGACATGACGTGGATTATGCCCATATGCGGTTTTTCTTGAGAGGCCACCTAGAACATACTCAAACGTGAAGATAGCTGCAGAATCACCGGTTAGCTACGGAATGTCTGCATTCTACATCTAGTTCCGGTCAAAATACTTTACAATGGTAAAAATCACAAAACTTAGCAAGTCAGTCATGTAAATCATTCTAGAAGTAATTTTAACTATATTCATTGATCAATTGGGTCTAGGATAGCAATGGAAAAAGGAAAATGAGGTAAAATGGAATGAAAGAAAGCACAATTTTGAGGCTCAACAGAGAGGCATGACAAACATAGACTTGATCACAAGTTTCGAGAAAGAGATGAGGTATGGTTTCACATAAGCAAAGAAAGGATGCAAGGAGAAGGTAAAAATCTCAAACCCATTCTCTATGGTCCATTCAAGATCATAAAGCAAGTTGGTAACAACGCATTTCAACTTGACTTTCCTTCATATATGCAAATGTATTAAGTTTTAAATGTTGAAAACTTACGTTTTTATGAGAAACCTTTGACCGATGATCAAGGAAGTGATGTTCAACTGCCTTCTATTGAAGATATCTCGCTAGAATTTCTGGATGAGCTCAAGGAAGATACAATTCTTGATAGGAGGAAAATATCATCCAAGAGGGGAAGTGTTGACTACCTTAGAGTTGGGCTTAAAGGAAGTAAGCCAAGCAAGGAAAAGTGGATGGAAGTTGTTAGTATGAATTCTTCGTCGAAGTGTACGAAAAAGAACCACTTTAGCTACGCATAACTAATAGCCCTAACAACAATAGAGGCTGCCAAACATCTTCAGATCTGCGATTAGTAGTTAAAATGCTGCAACAAACAGATCTATAACTGGAAAGACATTAAGCAGTAAAGTAAAGGGTTTGCTCCATGCATCCAACAGACAAGACAAGAACACGATTTTTGAATGAATTTTTATATTACAGGGCACCTGGGAGGAAAAAAGAAGGTGTATCCAGATCTCCTCAATGGGATGGGTTCTTTGTAGTCCTCAGCACTTCAGATCTAAGCTTTCTCTCTCTTGTAGATGTAGAAAACCCAATGTAGAAGATAGAGCTCAATGGGAGCAAATGATAGAGATGAGACCAAGTGTATAGATCCAGAGTGATCTAATAGGCAACAAAAGGTGAGGAATGATGGGGAAGAACCCTCCTATTTATAACAAAATATTGGGTCATTCTAGATCTGGGTGCATGATTAAAATAATGTTAACCAAATCTAGATCCACCTTTATGGAATATTTTATTATATTTGTTGGAGGGAAGGGGTGTTTGACTTGGGTCAAATCCCTTGATTAGTGAAAAATAAATAAATAAATGATTTATTTATCTTTTTAAGGAAGTGGTTGGGAGATAATCAAATAAATAATGATTTATTTGATTAATGTTGGGTGATTTGGTCATATTTAACAAGGAATATTATCTAAATAAGATTTAAATAATTATTCCTAGAAAATAATAAGATAAATAAGGGTTTATCTCATTAATTTCTTTGTTTTTGGGTTAAACATGACTGGGAATAATAATTAAATTATGGTTTAATTAATTATTCCATGAAGAAAATCAAACAAATATAGGTTTGTTTAATATTTCCTTTTGGGGTTTCCTATTTTAACATAGTGAAAGCAGTTTTACTTATGGTAAAACTGGTCTTACATGGTGTACTTGGGTCCATCTAATGATAAAAGGTTAGATGACCAAAAAATGGTGTAACAGAAGTTGGAAAGGTGAGGGATTTATTCGCTCATCTACTGAACATCTAATCAAGTCTTTTGGGGTCCAAAATCTTCCCAACGGGGAGGAGTGATCAAGAGTTCATAATTTTTTCTCAGAATTGAAAATTATAGGATTGGGTTGAAACTAGGATGGTTGTGTAGATCTTGTCTTCCTGACTCTGGCACCATGAACGGTTCGAAAAACTGATGTCGTATGAGGGAGATATCGCTTTCTGATCGAATTCCCAAACTGCTAAATTTTGCGACATGGTTGATTCGGATGCCCAGTCGGCATGGAGTATGCATAGTCAGCAAAAATGAATATTCTGAAGAATATTCCATTTCTCAGATCCATTCAGAGGATGACAAGTGGTACATTGTGATTTATTCAGGGTTGTACATTGTATTTTTGGTGGATCAATTATAGGGTGACACTTGGCTAGACCTGATGCCGCCACGTGCCGCCAAGGTGTTATGGTAAAATTTTATGAGGTACGTAGGGTTCAAACCCGTGACCTCCAGCCTACATGCAAAGGTATCCACCAACCGAGCTACATTGTGGCTTAACTATATTATTCCACAGGTTATATTTAACGTTTAAGTCATATGTGGTTGGGTGTTGGGACCGCCGGAGGTCCAAGGTATATGAACACATGTAATTTGCAACAAACCACAACACCAAACCATTAATGCCTATCCACTTGAGGTCATCACAACAGTTAAGCCTCGTCACATGGCGGAGTCTATGTGACGGTTACTCCGATGGTTACACGACATTCAACTCTGATTTAAAGGATATAACCCCCAGTTTAAGCGGAGTTCCGCTGACATTTATGGAGACTGCGGGTTTTGGGGGTTGGCATGTGGCCACCCCCTACCCTTAACAATTAATTTTACAGTTATCACTAGCGGAAAAATAGAAACGCGCCCTGAATTTGTGGATTTGGCCAAATTTAACTCTAGTTAAGTAGATTTCTCCATAATTAGTGGAGTTTTTCTAGTTGTTACTAGGAAAATGAGTTGGAGGCTCAATTTTCACCCATTCTGAGTGAATGAAGAATCATTCTAGACTAATTAGAGCATTCTGGAGCCCTTGGAGCAGAGAAAATAGCCATTAGAGGCCTGTAAACACATGTATTTGTAAATTTTTGAGCATAATGAAAGATGGACATGCCATTGGGAGCTGGACCAGTAGATGTAGCCCAGGAGGGGTGAATTGCTTCATCATGAATGTTGTGTAAATGTTATGTGGTGTTTTATTTCTCTGTTTTACACTATTCTTCAATGTTATTTGCTCTTATTTCATGCTTCTAATTCACTAAAATCACTTAGAATTCATGGTTAAAATCCTCAATACTCAAGCAAACTAAGGAGACATATTAGCACATGTTTTATAACTGAAAAGAAACTTAGCACAACAAACTAATACAATAATTTCATATCACTCAAGGAGACTGATAGCAGTATATCAAGATTTGTTGATTTCTAGATTGAAAGTATTCTGGGATGATTTATTACTGAGTTCGCAATAGACACATCTGTATCTTACAAAAACGCTGAATGAATATTTTTCAAGGGTCCATGAGGTAAGTATCTAAATTCCTTGAAGTTATGGATTAAAATTCTTTTATGTAAAAAGGTTGTACTGCGAATGCAATCAGATTAATGTTTGGGCTTAATTTTGGAGGTGGATCTACATGAAGTGGAAAACGATATAGAATAGATTGTGAAAATTACATTGAGACTTATTACAGTCCATTGTTGAGTGGATATGAGAGCGAAGACGAAATAAGTAACCCCACAACCCCTAGAGGTGCATCACAGTCAAGATTTAATAATAATCAGATCACCTCTAGGATTCCCCATCCCGCAACATCCCTCACCCCCCATACCACTCCCTATACTTTCCCTCCCCCTCCACCTCCACCTCCCCCACCCCTAGGAAACATGGATAATGATATCAAACTACCGATCTTTAGAGGACTTGGATTAGAGGATCCTAGGAAATTTTGGTTTTTAGTTGAAGTTTTATGGAAAGAAAGATAGATCACCGACTAAGATATAAAGAAGGCACAGATTATCACCGAGATATAGGAGAGAGCGTTGAAATGGTATATAAAGTATTCTACAATGAATCGGGGTGCTTCATTGGATGAAACAAAGAAAGCACTGACTACAAAATTTAAGAAGCCAAAATTGTAGTCGCAGTGTATTACTGAACTAAAGGAGATCAAGCAACTGGTAACTGAGTCTGTTTGGGAATTAGATCAAAGGTTCAATATGTTAATGGGACATGTAAGCTTTACGATCCCTGAAGAAAAAAATAAGGATTGGTTTATAGTTGTGCTATTGCCACATATTAGGCTACCTTTGAAACAAAAAGATATATCGACACAAGTTGAAACTCTGGAAATTGCGATGAAACTAGAAGCTTCTCCAGTGGGAGATACTCATTCACGAGTACAGTTTTTGCACAACAATTTTTCACTGTCCCTGTACTCCTCCTTCCTGATCCTGGAGACCCCTAAAAATGACCCCTGTGTCTATTTTCCATCATGAAAATGTGCCATCATATCCCTACCAGCACAATGAGTAAAATCTTTGTTGACCATTCTTGAAGCAGCTCCTTGAAAACATGATTATCTGGAGTAGTGCGCCCTCACCGTGTCTTGCTCATGTCGATGGATCTTTTTTGGTCCAGGGCAGCACCGATCAGCGGTTGAATGAGGATCATACCAGTGTCGTTCCTCTTTTGGAAATTTTTTTTAAAAATGGAAGTGAAGCTTCGATATCTAGAAGCTTCATGGTGGAGAGCTGGTTGTTTGTTCCTGAGGATAGAGTCGAGCTTCTCCTTTTGGGCTCTTTGTTCCTACAAAAGTGAAACCACTCAAAGGGATAACCCATTTCCCCACCTTAAGTGGATCCATTCTCCCTCCTCCCTTGCTATAAAATGGAAAATCTCCCATAGCTCTGCTAGTGATAACAGAGTTTGAAGAACAACAAAGAGATATTTGTTGTTATAGGTATCGAGCAAGAGTTAAGAACTTTTTCCCTTCACACCAAGTTGAAATGAGCACTTTGGAGGTGTTCCTGGATCCGGACCCATCGAAGGAGAGCTACGAAATCAAGGCGCAAGTTGTAATTCCCCCTCTTTATTTTAATATAATATAATTGATTCGTGCTTTCCATTTTCGTCTTTAATGTATGATTGGATTCTTAGTTTTCCTTGATCAACTAGGTAGATTGTATATGCAAGATATATGTTATGCTTTCACGTTTGTTATTGTTTGATCCCTTGTGCATGTAACCAAGCATCGGTGACAGCAAAGATCTAACTACAGAGCTCGAAGGATCAAAGGATTCAAGCGAGGACTAGATCAGACCAAGGTAGGTGATCTATTCACGATCTGCATGCATTTAAAATCTAGGAAAGTAGGCATCTAATTGTTCCATTTTGTTACTAGACCCATCCTAGGGCTATAAGTATCACCTTTGTCCACAGAGAGGATTTTCCTGCATAAAAAAATTGTTCTGAACAGTTCCACCATAACCAGAACTAGTTGTTATCCTTTATACCACTCGTTCCTCTAAGAGGAGTCATCTTTCAGCTCTTTTCTGACTCTCTAAACATGAAAATATTGCCAAGTTCTTTTCATTTTGAACTCGTTAAAGTGCATGAAACTTCATTTACCCAGTATACGTCTACCCCTTTTTCAGAATGGGATTAATTATTTACAAAAAAGGAATACCTTAGTCAATTGCGACTAAGAGGTTCTCTCACACTTCATTTTCTACCTTTTCAGGTATGAGGGAATATTTACGAAAAGGGCCATCTGGAGTTTTCTTTTCACCTTTTTTCAAACTCTCTAAACTTGAAAAGATGTCGAGTTCCACCTAACGGAATTGGATCTGTCATCATGACGACACCGTGTTCCTCCTTCCTAGGGCTCATAAAATGTACTAGGATGGATTTTTCCAAAGGACAAACTTATATGAAAAGCATATGCTATCCCCTTCAATATTGTATACAAAAATAATTGGGGTACTCACCAAAAATGGTGGGGGGAAATGGAAAGCATTAATCAGTTGTGTTGGCAGTATGTCACCCTTGAACATGACACATCCTCTATTTCATGTTAGGCTGGGGACATCCTACATTCGTCACTTTTCTTCCATGGGTTTTGGAAATCTATTTTGCCTCTCATTCTGTTACTAATTTTTTCAACATGACCTCTGATTCCATTTGAGTCAAATACTGCCAAACTCTGGAGTCGTGTCATCGATATGTTCAAGAGAAGTTCCTTCTGCATATTATTCATTGTCTGGTTCTATGATCACTTTCATTATTATCTTATTTCCTTTATCTTGTGTCGATGATGTGGGAATCGTTATGGCCCTCCTTCGACGGTTCACTTCCTGTCAACTTCAGCTCATTATCAGGGAAGTTGGTTTAGAGATCCCTTTTTTAGTACCTTAGAGCCTGCATTCCCTAATGGTAGGTCATTCGCATCTGACAATAGGATTACATCATTGGCCTTCGATCGGGTGATTACATGGGTGTTCGACGTCATCTCCTTATTCCCATCTAGTGGATTGTACTACTAGTAGTTGAGATCCATTGTCATTATTGGTGGTTTCTCTCGCGACTGTTAACAGTTTACATCATTGACTGGTAATCAGGCGATTTTCTTGCATGTTCAACTTCAACTCATTTATTCACATTCTTGAATTTGTACTTGATCGAATCGTGACGGAGCGCAAGACCCTGGATTTTGTCTGATAAAGCCTAGTTTGCGAGGAGTATGTATAATTCATGATCATACACATGAAAATTTCATTTGGATGGCTGCGACCATACCTTGATTCTATATTTGTGATCCTCTTTATTTGGATGGCTGTGACCATACCTTGGATCTTGTTTCATGATCTCTTCTATGGATGGCTGCATCCATACATCATGTCATGTGATTTTGGTTTATGTGTATATGTGCTTGTTTGCGCAGGTTTTCCGATGGCGGTGTCTTGGTCCTGGCACATACTCGAAAGAATTTCACCCCTCACTCTCATTTGGAATTCATGCTTTAGGGGGCATTTGTTACACAACAATTTGTCATTGTCCATGTACTTCTTGTTCCTAATCCTAGAGACCCCTAACAGTGACCCCTATGTCTATTTTCCATCATGAAAATATGCCATCATATCCCTTCCAACAGAATGATTAAACTCTTTTTTGACCATTCCTCAAGCAGCTCCTTAAAAACATGATTATCTAGAGCGGCATGCCCTCGCCGAGTCTCGCTCGCGCCAATGGCACCTTTTTGGTCTAGGGCAGCGCCGATTGGCGCTAGAATGAGGATCATGCCCACACCGATCCTCTTCTGGAAATTTTTTTAAAAATGGAAGTGAAGCTTCAAGATCTATAAGCTTCGTGGCAGAGAGTTGGTTGTTTGTTCTTGAGGATAGAGCTGAGCTTCTCCCTTCGGGCTCTTTGTTCCTAAAAAAGTGGAACCACCCAAAGGGATAACCCATTTCCCCACCTTAAGTGGATCCATGCTCCCTCCTCCCTTGCTATAAAATGGACATTCTCCCATAGCTCTGCTAGTGAGAACACATTTTGAAGAACAACAGAGAGATATTTGTTTTTATAGGTATCGAGCAAGAGTTAAGACCTTTTGCCCTTCACACCAAGATGAAACGAGCACTTTGGAGACGTGCCTAGATCTGAACCCGTCGAAGGATAGTTGCGACATTAAGGCAGAGGTTGTAACTCCCCCTCTCTATTTTAATATAATACAATTGATTCGTGCTTTCCATTCTCGTCTTTAATGTATGATTGGATTCCTAGTTTTCCTTGATCAAATAGGTAGATTGTATATGCAAGATATATGTTATTCTTTCACGTTTTTTGTTGTTTGATCCCTTGTGCAGGTAACCAAGCGTCAGTGACAGAAGTATCTAACTACGGAGCGCGAAGGATCGAAGGATTCAAGCAAGGAATAGCATCAAACCGAGGTAGGTGATTTATTCACGATATGCATGCATTTACAATATAGGAAAGTAGGCTTCGAATTGTTCCCTATTGTTACTAGACCCATCGTAGGGCTAGAGGGATCGTCTCTGTCCACAGAGAGGATTTTCTTGCATAACAACAGCATATTCAGAGCCAACTAGCAGTAATGCATGTAGAACTACAAGATCCGAACAAGGGTAAGGAAGTTAGGTCATAAATTCGCTAAAGGTCATAAATTCGCTGAGAAGTATGGTGCATAAGGTGTAAGGAAGAAGGTCACTATAAGGATAAATACCCTATGTTCAGAGAATACATTAATATGGAGGCCCTAATCCATTGCACCCATGATCAAGTGCATGGTGTGACATATGTAAAGTCGCAGGTTGACGCACAGAAGAATTTTATTTTTTGTAGAAGTATGTGCAGACCCTGAAGCTTTTTTTTTGTAACTTCTGTAGCTAAGTGAGGCATGATGAGAAGAACTATCACAGTTATGATTTGATGATAGAATAAAGTGCAAGAGCTTATAAAATGCAATTTGAATGAAACAAACATGAGGATAAAGGTCAGCATGTTGGTCGAGGAGGATTTCAAGGACGAGGATGAGGTGTTGGTCAAGGAAGTTGCCAACTCATCTGTTACAATTGTGGCAAAGTAGGACACTTTGCGTGGGATTTTCAAAATCCTACCTCCACCTTTAATTATTGTAAAGCTTTTGATCATGTGATACAATAATTTCTGGTCTTTGTGACAAAGATGCGGGAGAAAGAAACCAACATCCTACGTAGAATTTTTAAATGATGAACCATTGAACCAAGGAAAGATGACCTATGCATTATCATAGTAACGCGAAGTGGTGCAGCGACAGGAGAAGATATAGTCGATGGAAGACACATGGGTTAGGAAGACTGCCGAAAGAGCCCTTGGGTTTAGTATTTAGGTAGAAAAAAAGCATTCCTGGAGGTGAAGCGAAGTTTCATGGATCTAGGAGCTTCAACATCTAACACACATCCATAGTAGAAGTTGATATCTAATAAGGACAACACTGAAGTAACTACTTAGCTGAAAGAATTTGATCTAGTTATATTAAAATCATTTTTTCAGATCTGCATGAAGATGTTGAGATATTAGAAGTTTGTTCAGGGACTCCAAGAGCTGATAGACTCCTACGCTGGTAAAGAAGAACCATGAAGTGAGACACGTGCGGTTAACAAGTTGAATCAACATAAGAAGATAATAGGAAGGGAGATGAGGCTAACTGTGCAAATCGGGGAATATGACATGGATCAGGTAATCTTGGATTTAGGATCTTATGCCAATGTATTTCCTAAGAAAACTCAGGAGCGTATGGGAAATTTGAAGTTGGAATGGTCGTCGATCCAGTTGAGAATGGACAACCAATAGAAGATCATCCCTATGGGAAGGCTATCTGGAATAGTAGTAAATATTAGAGTGTGTGTCGTTGCAGATTTCGAAGTAATTGAAATTGCAGATGATATCAATCAATATATGACATTGCTTGGATTGGATTGGGACTTCGACACTAACACAATAATAAATATGAAAATGAGACATATGGTGTTTCAAAAATACGATTTGTTGGTCATTATTCCTCTACACCCATTAGAAGGAGTGCAGTATACAGAGCATGTCCGCGATGAGTACTGTGACACTAATATTGAAAATATATACAAGATAAAAACTAAGGAGGAATATTGTATTAATCCCACTACAGATGGAAGGCTAATATGGGAGCAGGACAATTCATGTATTTCAGACTCTGATGAACAACTGGAAAATTGGCAGAACAGTTGCATGAAGTCTCTACAAGATGATGTAACAAAATTACAGGATCACTTCACTGCATAAATTCAGAGGTATGTAATTTTCTTTATTATGATGGGATAGGAGATTTCAGTGTTTTTCTTGATTAATTTGAAAAAAAAAAATCTGGAAGAACAAAGGTTCCAAGCGTTGGATGTATCCCTGAGATCTACACCTGCTAGATGGTGGGGTACTCATAAAGAAAATATTGGAGGTTGGAAAGAGTATTTCCAATTGATGAAGATTAGATTTGGCCAAGTAAATACCATAATTGAAGTAAAATATGATGGAAAATATGATCCCTGAGATCATATGTGTCTCTGGATTTTGGTTTGGGAAGAATATCTAGAGCCAGAGTGGGTACATATAGTTTTTCACAAATTGGACCTGATACCTATGAATTGTTATCTTGATACAATGCTGCGACATGGAACGATGAATTGGACAGATTTAGTTGAAGGGTTCCTCCTAACCTTTAGCTTTTAGTATGATTGTCAATGCATTGACGAAGCCCTTCAGGAAGTCAGAGTAGAGATTTTTAAGAGTAAAGTTGCGCTAACTTGGATACGACCCAATTGGGTTGCGCAGTTGCAAAACGCGGTGGAATGCTATAATGTGATAGGGGAAGAGGAAGATGAGGATATGTGCAATATTGATATCCCAGAGTCAGAAGGACATCGCAAAGTTGCTAGACCAAAACCTGAAATCCCTGACATAATGCGACGTGTGAAGATAAAGAAGATGAATATTAGGCCAGAAGAAGAACCAAAATTTGCATTGATTGGAGATTATTGGGATGAAGACAGACTCTTACAAAAGTTGCAGAGCTGCTTCATGAGTCTCAAGAATTTTTCCACACAAATTTTCTCGAATTAAAATGTATATTTAAAGACCTAGGAGCTATGAGGATTACTCTGAAACCTGATGTAAGGCTAGTAAAGAAAAGACCTTATAGGTTGAATCTGAAATATAAGGAAAAAGTAAAGGTGGAGCTAGAAAAGATGATCAAGGCAAGCATTATCAAACTTGTCAAAGAATCTGAATGGGTAAGTCCTATGGTACTTCAAGAAAAGAAGACAAAGGGTGAGATCAGAATATGTGTGGACCTGAGGAAATTGAATGATGCATGTGTGCATGACCCCTTTCCCACACCATTCACTGATGAAGTGTTATACAATGTAGGAGGACATGAGGCCTATTCTTTCACAGATGGATTTTCGGGATAACATCATATCAGAATTGCGCCAGAAGACAGACATAAGACAAATTTTTCCACAGAGTGGGGTTGTTAACTGTACACAGTGATGCCTTTTGGATTTAAGAATTCTCCTGCCATATTTTCAAGAGTCGTAGTTGCAGATTTCAAGGAGTATATACACACATTTTTGGAGGTTTATTTTAATGATTGGACAGTCTTTGGACTATTAAATAATTATGTATCAAGCTTGAGATTGATGTTTGATCATAATCAAGATCAGGGGCAAAAATTAGCTCAAGAATGAAAGTGCTTAGGATTGCACCAAACGAGATTGAAAGTGACTAGCCTGTTGCAAGGAATCCAAGGAAACTCGTTTAATTGAAAATCGAGTTCGGATGAAGGAGTTATGGTCTATTGATCGAGGTTAAGTATAGGTCCAGGTTCAAATCCGTGACCTCCTTTTAAACAATGTGTTCCTTTACCATTGTGCAATGGCTCCATTTATGAAAACCAATGCGACCAGTCTACACTTGAAGGTCTATGTAGGTCCTGACGGTGAAAGGAGGGGGCCAGCGCTCCTCCATGTGATTCAAACAATACGACCACACTCTAGTACTTCCACTAAGAAAAATTTAAAACATGCTTATCTAGTTAACTGCAATTTAATAACTAATTAATCTAGTTCCTTAATTAGCGGTGCTTTTGGTGGAGCTACTATTTTCGGAGATTCCACCAGATTTAGTCAAAGTTAACTATAGTTTTCCATATTTGGAGGAGAAATTGGGGGAAACTTTAATGAGGCCTATCTTGGTCAATTTTCGACTAATTTTTGCTCAAGGATAGTCATTATTAGCAGATTGGAATGCTCTGAATCCACTGGAATAGGTTTTAGAGGAAATTGAGCTCATCTACAGGTGTTTTTAGCACGTTGAATAATTTTTAAGCATAGGGCCACCAGGAGGGAAGGTCATGCCCATATCCACTGAAGTTCCTTTTTAATGAGTTAATAGTCAATTTTTGATGTATTTGATGCTCTGAACACATTGGTATAGTTTATAGAGGTGTTGGAGCACCTCTGAAGGTGATTTTGTCACTTTGGAGATTAAACAAGCCCATGGCCACCAGGTGTGGAGGTCAAGCCTAGAGGAGTTGTGAACCAAATTCATAGATTGGATAGTCATTTTTGGGGTTTTCATGTCTTTTGAAACCAATGGAATAGTCAGAAAAACCATTGGAGTATCACATATGTTTGTAATCATAATTTTGACTCATAATCCCAAGACGGCCTAGCTAGTTAAAGCAGGTCCATGGAGATGTATCCCAAGAGGGGTGAACTCCATCATCATCTATTGTGTTATGTGATTGCTGTGAGTTATATTTCAGTATTTAATTTTCTATAAATGAGTTTTTAATTGTTAATTAACTCATAATTTTATCTTTAAAAACACATGAAACTACACACATAAAGCCCCTTCACAAGTGGTTAACATGAGACGATTCTAATCACATTTTTAATACTGATGAGGGAGTTTGCAAAGCAATAAAAGTTTTTCCTTATTTCAGATCAATGTTGGATACCTGTACGCAGTATCAGATATCATTGCATTTGAAGAAGTGCATCGTTTGTGTACCTTTTGGTATACTATTGGGGCATGTTGTTTGTAGCCAGGGATTGAAGGTGGACCCCACGAAGATAGCTACTATTGTGAACCTGGAGCCACCTAAGACAGTGAAGAAAATACGCATGAAACTTGGACACACTAGTTACTACATAAATTTTATAAAGGTGTAGGTGCAAATAATTGCGCCGATGGAGAAGCTACTAAAGAAAGATGTTAGTTTTTTTGGGATGAAGAATGCCAAAAGAGCCTCGACATACTAAAGGAAAAGATGGTGAATGTGCCTTTTTTAGTTTTCCCGAAATAGAATAAGGAATTTCATGTACATTTCGATGCCTCTTGTATAGCATTGGGTGTAGTATTGGCACAACCAAGAGAAGTAGATATTGATCACCCCATCCCTTTTGCAAGCAGAAAATTATCCAAGGCGAGTAAGAAATATTCTACGACAGAAGAAGGATTGGATATGATTTATGCATTACAAAAGTTTGGGCATTATTTATTAGGAGCACACTTCAATATGTGCGATGATAACTCTACGCATGAATTATTTGGTAAAAAATCATGTTTTAGGAGGAAATATTTGTCGGTGGTTGTTGTTGTTTTAGGAATACGACTTTGCATATATATTCAAGCTAAGGAGATTGAACGTTGGATCTGATCATCTATCAAGGAAAGAAATAGGTAAAGAACCAACGAGCATTGAGGAGAACCTGCCTGATGCACATCTATTCAAAATAAGGGTTGCAAATGATCACTTCATGGATATTATTCAGTTTTTGGCTACAGGGATGATGCCCACGGAGTACACTATGTAGCAGAAGAAAGATATGGTAGTCAAAGCAGCTAATTTTTCATTGATTGCAGGACATTTGTATAAGATGGGTCTAGATGAAATATTGCGCAGATATTTCTTTGAGCATGAAAGACAACATATTTTTATAGAATCTCACGGAGGAGTTGCAGGAGGCCATTATGTAGGGAAGGTGATTGTGCAGAAGGTTTTGGGAAATCGATTATGGTGGCCGACAGTGCATAAGGATGCAAAGGAGTATTGTAGATCTTGTGATGCATGCCAAAGAACAAGAATACCATCTAGAAGGGATGAAATTCCCTTGAATCCACAAGTAACGTTGCAGGCATTTGATAAGTAGGTGATTGACTTTGTGGGACCTATCAATTCACCAGGAAAGAATACTGGGGCAAGGTGTATAATCACTACAACAAATTATTTGACAAGGTGCACCGAGGTAAAGCTGGTAAAGGATTGTAGTGTAGACACCACCGTGAAGTTCATATTTGAGTATATTTTGTCTAGATTTGGGTGTCCAAAGATCTTGATGAGTGACAGGGGTTCACATTTCTTGCATAAGACTATTGAGGCATTGATTGAAAAATTTTAAGCATACCATCAGAAGAGTACACCATATCATCCCCAGGTGAATGGGATAGTTAAAGCTTTCAATAAGATTCCAGAGAATGCACTCAAAAAGGTATGCAATGTGATCATGAATGAATGGGATCTGATAATTCCATTGGTGTTATGGGAATACAAGACAACCTACAATAAGTTGACATGAAAAACACCTTTTAGGTTGGTCTATAGACAAGAAGCAGTCATGCCTATGGAATATATCGTGCCAAGTTTAAGAATTGCAACATTCATAGATATGGTGGACCGGTACACAATGAAAGAAATAATGGAGCAATTGTGTGCCTTCGAGGAAGATAGGTTCATCTTCGATTATCATCAAAAAGTGCAAAAAACCAGGGAAAAAGCATAGCATAGCAAGCACATCAAGCAGAAAACATTCAAGGACGGAGACCTTGTACTATTGTATGATAGAAAGTTCACGAAGCTCCTATGAAAGTTACAAACACATTGGTTGGGGCCATATATCATCAGGCACATCTCTAAGGGAGGCACAGTTCAACTTGAAAATTTGGATGGTGAGTTCATGCTAAGACAAGTGAATGGGAGCAGATTGAAAATATACAGGGATGAATTTGTGCCTGGAACTTTGAACTGACTATATGATAGGAGGACAGTCTTAGTGTCACATGCAGTTGAAAGTGGGCACGGGACTCTAAAATACTCTTCCAAATATGGACTTTGCGGGATATGGATTAATGCGTGAAAATCAATAGGATGTCGAAGTCTTAGGGAACTGTGACAAGGGAGGAATTTCTACAACGTAAGAGAGGATCCATCAAAGTCCACCAGAAATATGACCATTGGAAGCGAAAAATATGATTTGATAGGACAGTTTCTGTTAAAAGGAGAGGGGTAAAGCCATTTATTGGGCAATATAGCTGGGAAAATTTGTCGCCAAATTCTCATTAATGAGTTGAATCTGAAGACAATCATGTGGTCTGAAATTCAAAATTCTTATAAATATTGCATCTCGCTCCACATTTGGCCACTTTGCTTCCTGAGAATTAGAATTGTGAAATTGCGCCCGAGTGTGAGCAGAGTGTTGATCTATATGTTTGAGAAGAGTTTTGAAGATATTTATAGGGAATTTCTCAAGAGAGGATTATCAAGAATCATGACCGCAACACCACCACCAAGCATGATAGGGTCGAGACTGCTAAGGAAACAATTGACTACAGGAGAAGAAGCGTAGCCAAAGCAAAAGAAGGTCAAAAGACATGTTGCAGCTATAATCTTGGGACTCCAATGGTATGCTTATGAGCATTGTTTTTTTCTTTGTAGCCTCATCCAGTTGAATGTTATGTTTTCTTGCCATCAGTTGAATACTTCTATATGTTGATCTTATGAGTCTATGAACAGAAATATTGCTTTCCATGCTCTGTTTTATAATATTTTCATAAATGTGTTTCTACTCTTCTGATGAATGAATTCATTTAACATGCTCATTCTCCCTCTCAATCTATTTTCAAACCCTATACACAATAACAATTAAAATATGTTCTTAATTATACCTACATGGCCTCATCCTTGTCTCTACAAGTGGACCTTTGAAATCAGACCTAAAACCTAGACCTAGTTCCTTGACTTTCATTCCTATCTCTTAAGAACTCAAAACAAACAAAACCCTAATTCATTGAGCTTTATAACTAGCATAATATCATTACATATCCAGTCATCTCATTGGTTGTAAAAGTGACATTGAGAGAGCCCTCTTTGGTTTTGATAGGGCTAGCACCAGACCTAAAGAATGGTTTGAGGTTACCTCCTTCAGTTCTATTCTCAACCTTGGGGAACGTAGGGAGTAATAACGAGTACCACATTAAATTTTTGATGCACTTCACCTCTATTTAACCACTAAATCAGCCTAAATACTTCTTTATAAGTCTTGCAAAGATGACTGAGAAAGTGCATATTAAAGGGAGAGACCATCTAGCTAGCTTATTCCATCATGCATGGGTAAAATTCATAGTTCTTCATCAGCTCACATTGGTTAATATGTATTGGGAGACATTTTTGGAGGCATGAGCTCTTTTGCCTATGTCTCCTCAGTCCAAAAGCATCAACACTCCTACATCATCTGGGCCACAAAGAGCTGAGCCATATAGCATACCTTTAGTGACAAAAATACAGCCTAGGGCAGAGGTTTCTCAAGCCTACAAGAAGGGGAAAAGATTGGTTTTTCCCCTGATATAACTAAAGACATACCTACACCAAAACCTATGACTAGGTCACAAGCTAGAAGACTGCCTAAGGAAGCTACAATTGAAGAAGTTCAGGGAGAAGATATGGAGCAACCACTTAGGCATGGAAATGAGTCACCCCTGCAGCATAATGATGAAGAGATACCTCATGAATAATAAATACTTGACCATAGAGATAAAATCAACTACAGATATTATTAATGAGCAACAATCACAAATCAGGCGACTATAAGATGATCTCTCAAAGTCAAACTTTATGGTGGCCTTCTTGAAACAAGAAAATAGGCACTTGAAAATGAGCTTGATGAAGAAAAGTACCTCACAAGAGTCTCCATCATCCAGCAAAGTAGTTGAAGACAAAGGTAAGGCAGTGACATATGTAGAGCAGATTGAAGACATAGATATTCAGAGGTAGCCAAGGAGACATACTACAAGAGCATTGGCAAAGAAGAAAGATAAATACAAGGAGCCATCTCCTTCACCAACACACAAGGACTCCACTGAACCTATAACTGCAAGTATTGATAAGGAAAGGGATTATTTTCTTGATGGATTTAATGTGCACTTTGACAAAATTTTGGAAAAGGTAAACAGAGACACTGCCATGCAAAGGCACATGGCAAGGCACTACTATATTAGAGATATCATTTGCAAAATTAGGGTTAAGAACATGAAGAAGAAGCTAAAAGAAACCCAATGAAAACTCAAAAAGAAGAAATATAACCTTGACCTCTTGGATAATGCATCCTTAATTGCTTGAAGGCATGACAGAAAGATGGAAAAGAAGAGAAATTTTGCAAATTTTTGAAATTTTTTGTTTTTTTTGTCACACAGGTAAAATTAGTGCACACACTGCGCTTTTTCCTAGGACCTCCAAATGACAAATGGAAAACATGTACAGGTATCTTATGGTTAGTACATCTCAGAAATATACTTTTTTTATCAAGCCAGCTCATTGATTTGTAGGAAATGGTCAAAAACCACTAAAATCTCACCTTTTTGCCACTGTTTTGGTCACATGTTGTGCTTCTGGAGTAGTTGTGGAAAATTGAGTTTTAAGTAGTCTTGGAGAAGTGTTTTTGTTGATTTCAAGTTTCAGTGATATAGATGACATCCTAAGCTACTTGTACCAGCCTTCAGCAAAGTTCAAAGTTCCCTCAAATTCATCCAAATCATCCACCAAATCTCATCATGCTTCTGCTAAATTTCGCTCCGTTTCTAGGATATTTTGCCGCGCTTCTAGGTTTGAGGAATTTTTTGGACACGTGGAGGTCAAAGGTCAAAAATTTTCTATGTAACAGTTTTCTCGAGATTTTTTTCATGGTTAATCAACCTATTTATGTTCATATTTGTTAAAGGATCTTGTGTTTAATGACTTGAGACAAAGACTCAAACTTATTAGCTAAAAAAGGGGAAGTTGTTTCTAACTCCCCTAAAATTAGGCTATGAGTCATTAGATGCATTAATTAGTTGCTTTGGATTAGTTTTATACCCATAGAGGTGGCATCTTGTTTATTTTTCTATATTTACTCAAACTTGAGTCATTGTGAGTGTTGGATACTTGGTAATCATAGTGTGGAGCTAGTGTATACCATTATAGAGTGATATCAAAGACAGTTGCAACAATAATATTGAGATTCTTATGGTATGCTTAATGATCGTATTTATTCTTATTTTTATCATCAATTTGAATGTTTATTTCTCCTTTCAACCAGATGTATGATTTCATGTGATCATTTCATTAGTTTTTAAGTAGAAATCATAATTTTTATGCTTATTTTTGATGAGATCTTCATGTTTGAGTTCCATTTCTTATGATGAAAGAATTCATAGTCATATGCTCATTTTTATCCTTAATTTTTCAACCCTATACCACAATGAAAACCCAAATATGTCACTAAACATACATACTTTGCCTCATTTTCACTTCTGCGATTGATCATTCGAAACCCTGACCTAGTTCCTAGATCTATGATCTTGATCCAACAAACTTAAATTAAAAACCCTAATAAAATTTTACAGAGATTATAACTAGCCTAAAATCCTTATTCTGCAGTCATTTACATTGGTCATGAGACTGATTTTGAGAGAGCCCTATTTGACTTGGTAGGGCTAGATACCGAGTCTAAAGCTGGTCTGTGGTTACTCCTTTAGCTTCCTTTCTCACCCTTGGGAAACTGGAGGGAGTTAACATAGAGAGTCTGGGAATACCTTGAATCTGGCTAAGTCTATTTTTGGAGTTACTGAAGGGAAATTACTTGGTCACATCATTTCCAAAGATGGAGTCAATATTGATCCTAAAAGAGTTGAGGAAATCCAAAATATTCCTCTCCCTCATAATCTTAAATCCCTTCAGTCTTTTTTTGGAAAAACAATTTTTCTTAGAAGATTTATTTCGAATTACGTTGAAGTAGCTAAGCCTATTGAAAGTCTTCTGAAGAAGGATGTCTTCTTCGATTCCTTGACCAGTGTCTCCCCCGGCGTCTACAAAGATTCCTCCCTACTTGGAACTTTTCCTGGTCTTCCCCCTCCTCATATCTATGATCCCATCTTGTCGAATGTTTGCATGATGCAATCGTCTCGGGCTGCCCTTAAGCGACCCGCTTCGGCTAGTCAGCAACCTCAGACTCAACCTCACCCACCGCAACCCGCTCCTAGCCCTCCATCTCCGCCAACCGGACCTCCTCCTTCTGGCCCTTCTCCTACAACTGGTATCCCTGAACCCCTTTATCCCCCTAGATCGGTTCCCCCAGGCCTTAATCATCTCGGAGCCGTCCCTCCTGGTCATTATCCCGCGGGTCAGATACCTTTCCTGGCTCACCCTCCCGGAGTCTATTCGGTCCCCGTCATGGCCACCCTCTCTCTCCCTAACCTGACCCTGGGTATACCTATCTGGTACCTTGACCCTCCAGCCGCTACCCCTCCTGGTCACCCCAAACCTTATCTCGCTTTGACACCAGTTAAACCGGTCCCCCTTGCTTCCTCTGTTGCTACCATGCCCCCTGCACCTCCCCAGGACCCTACCCCTGGTGGTGAAAGCTCCAGGAAAGAAAGGAAAAGCTCGCAAGGGGGCATCTAAAGACAAGGCCACCCCGACTGACCCAGCTCCTCCTCCACCCGCAAAGCCTTGCGCCTTGTGTGATGTCGTCTAAATTTAGTTATTCTAAATTTTCATCTCTTTGTTTTAAGTATGGAATTGTATTATCTCATTCATCTAATTACTATTCTCAAGTTAATGGCCTTGCCGAACCAAGTAATACAAATCTTATAACCATTATCAAGAAGATAGTAGGAGATAATAAGCGATCTTGGGACAAAAAAATCAAGTATGCTTTATGGGTAGATAGGATTACAAAAAAGAAAGCTACTAGTAAAATTCCCTTTGAATTAGTTTTAGGTTTTGATGTAACTTTACCAGTGCACCTAAGATTTCCATCTTATCAACTCCTCCAGCATTTTTCCACTGATAAAGATGTTGTTCAAAACATAATTGATGAAATTGTGGAGTTGGATGAAACTCGTAGGAAATATTTTGATAGCATGTGTAAAATTCAATCTAACATCAAAAAAAACTTTGATAAATCATCTCGATCTAGATATTTGTAGGTTGGAGACTTGGTATTTCTTTAGGATCGAAAGAATGAAAAACCAAGAAAACATAAAGTTTGACAGTTTTTGGCTAAGACCTTACATTATTCGAGACATTGATGGACCTAACTCATTCTGCTTGAGCACATTGGTAGGCAAACCACTTGACTTACTTGCAAATGGCCAAATTCTCAAGTTGTTCTTTAGAGATGACACCTGATGCCATTGGGAATCCTTTGTATTGTATTTCTAACCTTACATCCTTTTATTTCACTGTTTCATTTTTGTAATTAGATTAGATTTACATTTCATGTCAGTATAATAATTAATAATAGAAGAGATTATATTTTTCATGTGCTTATATGATGATATTTGGATAGACACTACTTATGTAATTTTGTGTGTTTCTTGGATGCATATTTTCGATTCTCACATTCCTTTGGTGAAACAATGTGTCCCCAAGTAGAGCCAGATTTTGACCACCCTGTGTCAACAACCCCATAGCAGTACACACCTTTTTTCGCAAAAGGGATTTATCATGTTCAAAGTGTTCACATCATTCAAATTTCATCATCAGTCGACAGTTTGTTAAAAATGTAAACCCATTCTACATGTTTATAATGTAAATGATCTTAGTAATACCATCATGTATGTAACAACCTAGGTAATCCTAATATTTTAGTGATGATTTCTATCCTAGGAGGTTTTTTGTCTCACTAATTCATCTGCATCTCTAGACACAAATGATTAGTATATTTTTTCCCTCCAACCTCACCCCAGAGCTAGGGTGGATTTTTCCCTCAAGATTTTCCCTGATTCTCCTGATCTAACAATTATATGCCATTGTTAAATACATAATCGCTTCTACAAAAATTCTTGCAGGATTTAAAACACGATCGCCAGTTGCAAACACAAGAAGAAAGATCAATCACACATAACATAGATGTTTTTACCGGGAAATCATAAATATAAAAACCCCACTATAATATAATATGTATATATCATGGATCATGAAACTATCTCATACAAAACTCTAATCCAAGAGCTCTCAGTACAATATACAATCATCTCACACCGTCATACAAAATTTGGCAAATACATGCACCAATTTACTGCCTCCTGACAGTCTGCCTCCACTACACAATCCCTGCTGATCAAAATCCCTGAATGAATGAGATCCTTCTTGCCTTGACTACGCAATCATGATTGGCATATCCAATGTGTGTGTGGTTGCATGAGTGCACCCACTAATGTCACAACTGATATTCAAATTGTCCCTTTCACCTATCTCTCAACTGGGTCTCCACTGGATCTGACATGCATGTAGTTAACAATAGTAAATCTTCAGTTGCATGTGAGACCACTGCTTGTGAATTAATCAAATAATTAATTCATTGATCTCTCACTAGTGTATGTTCATTTACAACTAGCACAACTAAGATTAACTCACTTAACTGAGTTAAACTATTTTACAACTCACATAACTACACATCCAACTCGGTTACAACTTTGAATCACTAAATTACAACTAAGTCCACTTGCGTGTCCCACCAACCAACCTTTGAACTCAAATTTCCCATAGCTAACTGGTTTTCCACTTTAGTTAACTATTTCCAAGTGCTCCATGAGAATAGATTAATATTTATTGTCAGACTATTATTAAGGGATAATAATAGTTGACATGCATTTATAAATAGACATGTGATCTATAAATAGATTTCACACATACATCTAAAAATAGAACATCATCTATAAATATAATCTGCTCAACATCTATAAATAGACTTCAGCTATAAATAGCATTTTTTCATCCGTTCTAAAAATAGACTTACACCTAAAAATAGCCCGACGCTCAATCCTAGTTTAGGTGCTTAATTTTCACTAGGATCGTCATCTTGTTGAATCTCAACACTCCCTCTCAACAAGAAAGGGATTATCCTTCACCCCGATCATGTCTCTATGGTATTCGAATTTTCTCCTGGTGAGCGCCTTCGTCAGAATATCTACATCCTGATCTTTTGTAGGAATGTACTGAAGCAACATTATCTTCTGCTGCACACAATCTATGATATGATGATATCAGATATCTATATGCTTAGATTCTATCATGAAACACAGGATTAATCGAGATTTTAATGCAACTCTGATTATCACAATGAATCACTGTAGGATCTAAATGAGAACCAAACAAACCAAGCAAGATCTTTCTCATCTAGATAGCCTTACATGCAACTTGACTTGCTGCCATGTATTCCGCTTCTGCTGAACTGAGTGCCACGGATCTCAGTTTCCTGCTGTACCAAGAAAAAGTTGTAGATCAGATACTAAAGATCCCCCTTGATGTGCTCTTTTTGTCTGTTAGGTTTCCCGCCCAATATACATCCGTGAAGCCATGCAACTTCACCTCATCCGTCTATTTGTACCACAATCCATACTCAGATGTGCCCCTCAGGTATCTCAGGACATGCTTTTTTTCCTTCCAAAAGAGCTTGGTAGGGTTAACCATCGCTTCACTAAGCTGGTTCACCGCATAGATTATGTATGTTCTTGTATTCACTAAATACATTAGTGAACCCACTAACTGTCGATAGCAGTAGCATCCACTACCTCTCCAGATGTAGCATCCTCTTTCCTCCAGTTTCCTAGAAGAGGAGTATCCATGGGTTTGTAGCCCTCCATGCGAAACTTACCCAGTATCTCCCTTTCATACTTTCCTTGAGACACAAAAAGTTCAGCATCGCGCTGCCATATTTCCAATCCAAGGAAATAATGAAGGAGGCCCATATCCTTCATCTCGAACTCCTTTGTAAGGTCCTCCTTGCATGAGTGTATCAGTTGCTCATCACCAATCAGTATTAAATCATCAACATAAAGAACAATGATTAAAATCTTACCCTCTACCACAATTTGGTATAGGTTTTCATCAGCCTCACTCTTGGTGAAGCCAAGTTCGGTGAAATAGTTGTCGATCGGAGTGTACCAAGCACAGGTGCCTGTCAAATTGATACAACGCTCTTTGAGTCCGTACACATGCGACTCCCACCGTTGAAGATCTCAAATCCTTCAGGCTGCTCAATGTACACTTCTTCCTCAATGATCCCATTGAGAAACATAGTCTTCACATCCATCTGATGAATGTGCCAACCCATCTACGTTGAGAGAGCAAGGATGGTCCTTATGGAAGAATACCGTACTACAGGTGCAAAGGTTTCTTCTTTGCCTGGTTCTCTAATCACTTTCATTATTATATTATTTCCTTTATCTCGTGTCGATGATGTGGGATTCATTATGACCCTCCTTCAACGGATCACTTCCTGTCGACTTCAGCTCATTATCTAGGGATTTGGTCTAGAGATCCCTTTTTCAATACCTTAGAGCCTGCATGCCCTAATGGCAGGTTGTTCACATCTGAAGACAAGCTTAAATCATTGGCCTTCGATCGAGTGATTCCACTGGTGTTTGACGTCAACTCCTTATTCACATCTCGTGGATTGTACTGCTAGTAGCTTGAGAGGAATTTTCATTATTTTTGGTTTCTCTCGCGCTTGTTAACGGTTTACATCATTGACTAGTAATCAAGTGATTTTCTTGCATGTTCAACTTCAACTCATTTATTCACATGCTTGAATTTGTACTTGATTGGGTCGTGATAGAGTGCAAGACCCTAAGTTATGTATGATAAATCCTAGGCTGCAAGGCGATATGTATAATTCATGATTGTACACATGACACTTTCATTTGGATGGCTACGACCATACCTTGGATCCTGTTTCATGATCTCTTCTATGGATGGATGCGTCCATACCTCATGTCATGTGATTTTAGCAGGACACTTTCATTTGTATGGCTGCGACCATACCTTGGATCTTGTTTCATGATCTCTTCTATGGATGGTTGCGTCCATACCTCATGTCATGTGATTTCAGTTTATGTGTATATGTGCTTGTTTGCGCAGGGTTTTCGACGGCAGTGTCTTGGTCCTTGCACGTACTCATAAAGCATTTCATCCCACTCTCGTTTGGAACTCATGCTTTAGGGGGAATTTGTTACACAACAATTTGTCACTCTCCCTGTACTCCTTGTTCCTGATCCTGGAGACCCCTAATAGTGACCTTGTGTCTATTTTCCATCATGAAAATATGCCATCATATCCATTCCAACACAATGAGTAAACTCTTTGTTGACCATTCCTAAAGCAACTCCTTGAAAACATGATTATCTGAAGCGGTGCGACCTCGTCATGTCTCTCATGCCGATGGCTCTTTTTTGGTCTAGGGTAGCACCGATTAGTGCTGGAATGAGGATCATACCCATGTTGATCCTCTTCTGGAAATTTTTTTAAAAATGGAAGTGAAGCTTCGAGATCTATAAGCTTCGTGGTGGAGAGCTGGTTGTTTTTTCTTGAGGATAGAGCCGAGCTTCTCCCTTTGGGCTCTTTTTTCCTACAAAAGTGGAACCACCCAAAGGGATAACACATTTCCCCACCTTAAGTGGATCCATGCTCCCTCCTCGCTTGCTATAAAATGGACACTCCCATAGCTCTGCTAGTGAGAATAGAGTTTGAAGAACAACAGAGAGATATTTGTTGTTATAGGTATCGAGTGAGAGTTAAGACCTTTTTCCCTTCACACCAAGTTGAAATGAGCACTTTGGAGACATGCCTAGATCCGGACCCGTCGAAGGAGAGTTGTGACATCAAGGCAGAGGTTGTAACTCGCCCTCTCTATTTTAATATAATACAATTGATTCGTGCTTTCCATTCTCATCTTTAATGTATGATTGGATCCTTAGTTTTCCTTGATCAACTAGGTATATTGTATATGCAAGATATATGTTATGCTTTCACGTTTGTTGTTATTTGATCCCTTGTGCAGGTAACCAAGTGTCGGTGACGAAAAATATTCGACTACAGAGAACAAAGGATCAAAGGATTCAAGTGAGGAATAGCATCAGACCGAGGTAGGTGATCTATTCACGATCTTCATGCATTTATAATCTAGGAAAGTAGGCTTCAATTGTTCCCTGTTGTTACTAGAACCATCCTAGGGCTAGAGGGATCGTCTCTATCCGCAAAGAGGATTTTCTTTCATAACAAAAACATATTCAGAGCCAACTAGCAGCAATTCATTTAGAACTACAAGATCTGAAGAAGAGTAAGGAAGTTAGGTCATAAATTCGATCAGAAGTATGGTGCATAAATTGTAAGGCAGAAGGTCACTATAAGGATCAATGCCTTATGTTCAGAGAATAAATCAATATAGAGGCCCTAATCCATTACACCCAGGATCAAGTGCATGGTGTGACATATGTAAAGTTTCAGGTCGAGGCACGAAAGAATTATATTTGTTGTACAAGTATGTGTAGACCCCAAAACAAATTTTTTGTAACTTCTATAGCTAAGTGGGGCATGATGAGAATAACTATCAAGGTTATGATTTGGTGATAGAACAAAGTGCGGGTGCTTATAGAATGCAGGTTGCATGACACGAACATGAGGATAAAGGTCATCATGTCGGTCAAGAAGGATTCCAAGGACGAGGATGAGGCATTGGTTGAGGAAGTTGCCAGCTCATCTGTTACAATTGCAGTGAAGTAGGACACTTCACGCGAGATTGTTAGAATCCTAACTTTGCCAGGTATTGTAAAGCTTTTGATCATGTGATAGAATAATTTCTGGTCCTTGTGAAAAAGATGCAGGAGAAAAAAAAACCAAAAGCCTACGTAGAATTTTCAAATGATGACTATTGAACCAAGGAAAGATGACCCATGCCTTAACATAGTAATGCGAAGTGGCGCAGCGATAGGAGAAGATATAGCCGATGGAAGACACATGGGCTAGGAAGACTACAGAAAGAGCCCCTGGGTTCAGTATTTAGGTGGAAAAAGAAGCATTCATGGAGGTGAAGCGAAGTTTCATGGATATAGGAGCTTCAACATCTAACGCACATCCACAGTAGAAGTTGATATCGAAGAAGGACAACACTGAAGTAACTACTCAGCTGAAAGAATTTGATCTAGCTATATTAAAATCATTTTTGCAGACCTGCATGAAGATGTTGAGATATTAGAAGTTTTTTCAAGGAATCCAAGAGCTAATAGACTCCTACGCTGGTAAAGAAGAACCATGAAGTTATACACGCGTGGTTAACAAGCTAAATCAACATAAGAAGAGAATAGGAAGGGAGATGAGGCTAAATACGCAAATTGGGGAATATGACATGGATCAGGTAATCTCGGATTTAGGATATGATGCTAATGTATTTCCTAAGTAAACTTGGGAGCATATGGGAAAGTCAAAGTTTGAATGGTCATCGATCCAGTTGAGAATGGCCAACTAGCAGAAGATCATCCCTATGGGAAGGCTATCTGAAATTGTAGTAAATATTGAAGGAGCACACGTTGTTACAGATTTCGAAGTAATTGAAATTGTAGATGATATCAATCCATATACGGTGTTGCTTGGATTGTTTTGGGACTTCGACACTAACGCATTAATCAATATGAAAAGGAGACATATGGTGTTTGAAAAATACGATTTGAGGGTCATTATTCCTCTAGACCCATTAGAAGGAGCGTGGTATACGGAGCATGTCCACGATGAGTACTATGACGCTGATATTGACAATATATACAAGATAACAGCTAAGGATGAATATTAGATTAATCCCACTGTAGATGGAAGGCTAAGATGGGAGCAGGAAAATTCATGTATTTCAGACTCTGGTGAAGAACTGGAAAATTGGTAGAACAGGTTGCATGAAGTCTCTACAAGATGATGTAACATAATTACAAGATCACTTCACTCCATAACTTCAGAGGTTACTATGGAATTTGCCTTATTATGATGGGATAGGATATGTCAGTGTTTTCCTTGATGAATTTGAAAAAAAAAATTGGAAGAACAGAGGTTCCAAGCGTTGGATGTAGCCCTCATATCTACACTTGCTAGATGGTGGGGTACTCATAAAGAAAATATTGGAGGTTGGAAAGAGTATTGAAAATTGATGAAGATCATATTTTTCCAAGTAAATACCATAATTGAAGTAAAATATGATGGAAAAGATTATCCCTGGGATCATATGTCTCGCTGGACTTCGGTTTGGGGAGAATATCCAGAGCCATAGTGGGTACATATAGTTTTTCACACATTAGACCTGATACCTATGAATTGGTACCTTGATACAATGATGCGACATGGAATGATGAATTGGACAGATTTGGTTGAAGGGTTCCTCCTAACCTTCAGTTTTGAGGATTATTTTCAATGCATTGATGAAGCCCTTTAGGAAGTCATAGCAGGGATCTTTAAGTGTAAAATTGTGCTAACTTGGATGTGATCCGATTGGGCTGTGCAGTTGCAACACGCGCTAGAATGCTATAATGTGACAACGGAAGAGAAAGATGAGGATCTGTGCAATATTGATATCCCAGAGTCAGAAGGACATCGTAAAGTTACTGGACCAGAACCTGAAATCCCTGACATAATGTGACCTATGAAGGTGAATATTAGGTCAGAAGAAGAACCAAAATTTGTATTGATTGGATATTATTGGGATGAAGAAAGAGTTAGAAAAGTTGCAAAGCTGCTGCATTAGTATCAAGAAATTTTCCCCACAATTTTTTCTGAATTGAAAGGTATAGTCGGAGACCTAGTAGTTATGAGGATTACTCTGAAACCCGATGCAAGGCCAGTAAAGCAAAGACCTTATAGGTTAAATCTGAAATAAAAGGAAAAAGTAAACGCGGAGCTAGAAAAGATGATCAAGGCAAGCATCATCAAACTTGTCGACGAATTTAAATGGGTAAGTCCTATGTTAGTTTAGGAAAAGAAGACAAAGGGTGAGATCAGAATATGTGTGGACTTGAGAAAATTGAATGATGCATGTGTGCATGACCCCTTTCCCACACCATTCACTGACGAAGTGTTGGATAATGTAGGAGGACAGGAGGCCTATTCTTTCGTATGGATTTTCAGAATAACATCAAATCATAATTGCACCAAAAGACAGACATAAGACAACTTTTTCCATAGAGGCTGTTATCGCATTGCGTGATGCCTTTGATTGAAGAATGCTCCCGCCATATTTGCCATATTTTCAAGAGTCGTAGTCGCAAAAGTGTAGTCGCAGATTTCAATGAGTATATACACAAATTTTTGGAGGTTTATTTTAATGATTGGACAGTCTTTAGACTATTGAAGAAGTATGTATCAAGCTTGAGATTGATGTTTGATCAGAATCAGAATCAGGGGCAAAAATTAGCTTAAAAATTCAAGTGCTCAGAATTGCACCAAACGAGATTGAACACGATCGGCCTGTCACAAGGAATCCAAGGCAACTCGTTTAATTGAAAACCGAGTTCAGATGAAGGAGTTATGGTCTATTGATCGTCGTTCAGAACAAACAATTTTTAAAAATAATATTGTGAAACAGGTACAACTAATGACATCGCAGTCCAGCCAATGAGACTGTGACAAGTCTCACAATTAGATTCGCCAATGTTTTTTAATATATTAAAAAATAATTAATATATATATATATATATATATATATATATAATATTTTATATGGTTTTAAAAAAATCATATATCTATATATATATATAAAAAACTTTATATATTAATTAAAAAATTAATTCCACATTTTAAAACCCAAAAAGTCATAGTTTAGTTCATATGGAAAACATAAATTCCAAATGTTACGTATGGCTTGGCATAGTTCGTATTTGGTTTGAACATTTAAATGGTGGTTATTCGAATTAACCAAAGTTTTGGTTAAAACTTCATAGGGAGGCATATATTCGAAGCCGTAGTCTTCCCAGGCAACTTTTTGGTCGAGAATCCGGCAAAGATTTTATCAGAATCATGTTTACAGTTGTTAAACTTTAGTGTTTTGAGTTCCCTAAGGGTTTTTGGTAGTGTTGAATCTATTTCCACTTTCAAAAATGGATTCCAAACACTCCAACTACCTGATTTTTTGAATTTTAGTTGCCCAGATTTCGGCAAAAAACTGTCGTCCGAGCTATTTCGTTGCCTGGGTAGACAACTCCTATATTCGAAGTTAACTAACGGTGGAGCATCACGTGGAGGCATATTAATGAAGGATGGAGCATGTTAAGTGTTGGAGCGTAACCAAAGTTTTGGTTAAAACTTCACGTGGAGGCATATTAATGAAGGATGGAGCATGTTAAGTGTTGGAGCGTAACCAAAGTTTTGGTTAAAACTTCACGTGGAGGCATATTCTCGAAATTAATTAATGGTGGAGCATTACGTGGAAGCATATTAATGAAGGATGGAGCATGTTAAGTGTTGGAGTGTATCGTTATGGTAAGTCGAAAGTTCATATACATATAATGTAACGGGGTCGAGGTCAAGTATAGGTGCAGGTTCGAATCCGTGACCTCCATTTAAATAATGTGTTCCTTTACCATTTTTTCATGGTTCTATTTGTGAAAACAAATGCCACAAATTTGTACTTGAAGTTCTATGTAGGTTTCGATGGTGAAAGGAGGGGGCTAGCGCTCCTCCATGTGATCCAAACAATACGACCACACTCTAACACTTCCACTAAGCGAAATTTAAAACACTCTTATCTAGTTAACTGCAACTTAATAAATAATTAATTCAGTTCCTTAATTAGTGGCGCTTTTGGCAGAGTTGTTATTTTCGGAGATTCCACCAGATTTAGTTGGAGTTAACTCTAGTTTTCCAAATTTAGAGGAGAAATTGGGGGAACTTTAATGAGGCCTATATTGGTCAATTTTCAACTAATTTTTGCTTAAGGATAGGCATTATTAGTAGATTGGAATGCTTTGAATCCATTGGAACAGGTTGTAGAGGCAATGGAGCTCATTTACAGGTGTTTTTAGCACGTTGAAGAATTTTGAAGCATAGGGCCACAAGGAGGGAAGGCCATGCCCAGATCCACTGAAGGTCGTTTTTAGTGAGTGAATAGTCAATTTTTGATGTATTTGATGCTCTGAACACATTGGTACATTTTATAGAGGTTTTGGAGCACCTCTGAAGCTGATTTTGTCACTTTGGATATTAAACAAGCGCATTGCCACCAGGTGCGGAGGTCAAGCCTAGAGGAGTTGTGAACCAAATTCATAGATTGGATAGTAATTTTGGGGGGTTTCATGTCTTCTGAAGCTAATTGAATAGTCAGAAAAACCATTGGAGTATCACAAATGTTTTTAAACATAATTTTGACTCATAATCCCAAGAGGTCCTAGCTAGTTAAAGTAGGTCCATGGAGATGTAGCCCAAAAGGGGTGAACTTCATCATCATCTATTGTGTTATGTGATTGCTGTGAGTTATATTTCAGTATTTAATTTTCTATAAATTATTTTTTAATTGTTAATTAACTCATAATTTGATCTTTAAAAACACATGAAACTACACACATAAACCCCCTCCACAAGTGGTTAACATGAGATGATTCTAATCACATTTTTAATACTGATGAGGGAGCTTGCATAGCAACAAAAAAAATTTACTATTTCAGAATAATGTTGGACACCTGTAGGCAGTATCAAATATCATTGAATTTGAAGAAGTGCATCGTTTGTGTACCTTTTGGTATACTATTGGGGCATGTTGTTTGTAGCCAGGGATTGAAGGTGGACCCCATGATGATAGCTACTATTGTGAACCTGGAGCCACCTAAGACAGTGAAGCAACTACGCATGACACTTGGACACAATGGCTACTACAAAAAGTTTATAAAGGCGTAGGCACAGATAATTGCACCGATGGAGAAGCTACTAAAGAAAGATGTTAGTTTTTTTTTGGATGAAGAATGCCAAAAGAGCCTCGTCATACTGAAGGAAAAGATGGTGAATGCGCCTATTTTAGTTTTCCTGAAATAGAATAAGGAATTTCATGTACATGTCGATGCCTCTTGTATAGCACTGGGTGCAGTATTGGCACAACCAAGAGAAGTAGATATTGATCACCCCATCACTTTTGCAAGCAGAAAGTTGTCCAAGGCGAGTAAGAAATATTCTACGACAGAAGAAGGATTGGATATGGTTTATGCATTACAAAATTTTAGGCATTATTTATTGGGAGCACACTTCAATATGTGCGATGATAACTCTACGCCTGAAGTATTTTGTAAATAATCATGTTTTAGGAGGAAATATTTGTCGGTGGTTGTTGTTGTTTTAGGAATACGACTTTGCATATATATTCAAGCTAAGGAGATTGAACATTGGATCTCATCATCTATCAAGGAAAGAAACAGGTGAAGAACCAACGAGCATTGAGGAGAACCTGCCTGATGCACATATATTCACAATAAGGGTTGAAAATGATCACTTCGCGGATATTATTCAGTTTTTGGCTACAGGGATGACGCCCACGGAGTACACTATGTAGCAGAAGAAAGAGATGGTAGTTAAAGCAGCTGATTTTTCATTGATTGCAGGAAATTTGTATAAGATGGATCCAGATGAAATATTGCGCAGATATGTCTATAAGCATGAAAGACAATGTATTTTTATAGAAGATCATGGAGGAGTTGCAGGAGGCCATTATGTAGGGAAGGTGAATGTGCAGAAGGTTTTTGGAGATCGATTATGGTGGCCCACTGTGCATAAGGATGCAAAGGAGTATTGTAGATCTTGTGATGCATGCCAAAGAATAATAAGACCATATAGAAGGGATGAAATTCCCTTGAATCCACAAGTAACGTTGCAGGAATTTGATAAGTAGGTGATTGACTTTGTGGGACCTATCAATTCACCAGGAACGAATACTATGGCAAGGTATATAATCACTACAACAAATTATTTGACGAGGTGGACCGAGGCAAACCTGGTAAAGGATTGCAGTGTAGACACCACCATGAAGTTCAAATTTGAGTATATTTTGTCTAGATTTTGGTGTCCGAAGATCTTGATGAGTGACAGGGGTTCACATTTCTTGCATAAGACTATTGAGGCATTGATTGAAGAATTTCAAGCATACCATCAGAAGAGTACACCATATCATCCCCATGTGAAAGGGATAGTTGAAGCTTTCAATAAGATTCCAGAGAATGCACTCAAAAAGGTATGCAATGTGAACAGGAATGACTGGGATCTGATAATTCCATTGGTGTTATGGGAATACAAGACAACCTGCAAGAAGTTGATAGGACAAACACCTTTTAGGTTGGTCTATAGACAAGAAGCAGTCATGCCTATGGAATATATCGTGCCAAGTTTAAGAATTGCAGCATTCACAGATATGGCAGATTGGGACACAATGGAAGAAATAATGGAGCAATTGCTCGCCTTTGAGGAAGATAGGTTCATCGTAGATTATCATCAAAAATTGAAAAAAATAAGGGAAAAAGCCTACCATAGCAAGCACATCAAGCAGAAAACATTCAAGGAGGGAGACCTTGTACTATTGTATGATAGCAAGTTCACGAAGTTCCTAGGAAAGTTACAAACACATTGGTTGGGGCCATATATCATCAGGCACATCTCTAAGGGAGGCACAGTTCAACTTGCAAATTTGGATGGCGAGTTCATGCTAAGACAAGTGAATGGGAGTAGATTGAAAATATACAGGGACGACTTTGTCCCTAGAACTTCGCACTGACTATATGATAGGAGGACATTCTTAGTGTCACATGCAGTTAAAGTGGGCACGGGACTATAAACTACTCTTCCAAATATGGACTTTGCGCAATATGGATTAATGCATGAAACTCAGGAGGATGTCGAAGTCTTAGGGAACTGTGACAAGGGAGGAATTTCTGTGACGTAAAAGAGGATCCGTCGAAGTCCACCAGAAATATGACCGTTGGCAGTGAAAAATATGATTTGATAGGAGAGTTTCTGTTAAAAGAAGCGAGGTAAAGCCATTTATTGGGCAATATAGCTGGGAAAATTTGCCACCAAATTCGCATTAATGAGTTGAATCTGAAGACAATCATGGAGTTTGAAATTCAAAATTCTTATAAATATTGCATCTCTCTCCACATTTGGCCACTTTGCTTCCTAAGAATTAGAATTGTGAAATTGTGCCTAAGTGTGAGCAGAGTGTTGAGTTGTATGTCCAAGAAGAGTTTTGAAGATATTTATAGGGAATTTCCTAGGAGAGGATTATCAAGAATTGTGACTGCTACACCACTACCAAGCATGATAAGGCTGAGACTGCTAAGGAAACAATCGACTACAGGAGAAGAAGCGTAGCCAAAGCAAAATAAGGTCAAAAGACATGTTGCAACTATAATATTGGGACTCTAATGGTATGCTTATGAGCATTGTTTTTTTTTCTCAAACCTCATCAAGTTTAATGTTATGTTTTCTTGCCATTAGATGAATACTTCTATATGTTGATCTTATGAGTCTATGAACAGAAATATTGTTTTCCATGCTCTGTTTATAATATTTTCATAAATGTGTTTCTACTCTTCTGATGAATGAATTCATTTAACATGCTCATTCTCACTCTCTCTCTCTTTTCAAACCCTATACACAATGACAATTAAAATATGTTCTTAATTATACCTACATGGCCTCATCCTTGTCTCTACAAGTGGACCTTTGAAATTAGACCTAAAACCTAGACCTAGTTCCTTGACTGTCATTCCTATATAGCAAAAACTCAAAACAATCAAAACCCTAATTCATTGAGCTTTATAACTACCATAAGATCATTACATATCCAGTCATCCCATTGGTTGTAAAAGTGACATTGAGAGAGCCCTCTTTGGTTTTGATCGGGCTAGCACTAGACCTAAAGAATGGTTTGAGGTTACCTCCTTCAGTTCCATTCTCAACCTTGGGAAATGGGGGGAGTAATAACAAGTACCACGTTAAATTGTTGATGCACTTCGCCTCTATTAAACCACTAAATTAGCCTAACTACTTGTTTATAAGTCTTGCAAAGATGAATGACAAAGTGCAGAATAAAGGGAGAGACCATTTTCTAGTTTATTCCATCATGCATGGGTCAAATTCATAGTTCTTCATCAGCTCACACAGGTTAATATGTATTGGGAGGCATTTTTGGAGGTATGATTTCTTTTGCCTATGTCTCCTCAGTCCAAAAGCATCAACACTCCTACATTATCTGGGCCACAAAGAGCTGAGCCATCTAGCATACCTTTAGTGACCAAAAGACAGGCTAGGGCAGAGGTTTCTCAAACCTACAAGAAGGGGAAAATATTGGTTTTTTCCCCTGAGATAACTAAAGAGATACCTACACCGAAACCTATGACTAAGTCACAAGCTAGAAGACTACCTAAGGAAGCTACAAAGAAGAAGTTTAGGGAGAAGATATGGAGCAATCACCTAGACATGGAAATGAATCACCCCTGCAGAATAATGATGAAGAGATGCCTCATGAAGAAGAAATACTTGACCATAGAGATAAATCAACTGCAAACCTTACTAAGGAGCAAACATCACAAATCAAGTGACTACAGGATGATCTCTCGAAGTCAAACTTTATGGTGGCCTTCTTGAAACAAGAAAATAGGCACTTGAAAATGAGCTTGATGAAGAAAATTACCTCATAAGAGTCTCCATCATCTAGCAAAGAAGTTGAAGACAAAGATAAGGCAGTGATAGATGTAGAGCAGATTGAAGACATAGATATTCAGAGGCAGCTAGGGAGACATACCACAAGAGCATTGGAAAAGAAGAAAGAGAAAGACAAGGAGCCATCTACTTGACCATCACACAAGGACTTCACTGACCCTATAAATCCAAGTATTGATAAGGAAAGGGATTATTTTCTTGATAGAGTGAATGTGCATTTGGAGAAAATTTTGGAAAAGGCAAACAGAGACATTTCCACGCAAAGGCACATGGCAAGGCACTACTATATTAGAGACATCATTTGCGAAATTAGGGTTAAGAACATGAAGAAGAATCTAACAGAAACCCAAAGAAAACTCAAAAAATAAGAAAGATAAACTTGACCTCTTGGATAATGCATCCTTAATTGCTTGAAGGCATGACAGAAAGATGGAAAAGAAGAGAAATTTTGCAAATTTTTGAAATTTTTTGTGTTTTTTGTCACATAGGTAAAGTTAGTGCACATAACACGCTTTTTCCCAAAACCTCTAAATGACAAATGGAAAACATGTGTAAGTGTCTTATGGTTAGTACATCTCAGAAATCTACTTTTGGTATCATGCCAGCTCATGGTTTTGTAGGAAATGGTCAAAAACCACTAAAATCTCACGTTTTTGCCACTATTTTGGTCACATGTTGCGCTTCTAGAGTAGTTGTGGAAAATTGAGTTTTAAGTAGTCTTGGAGAAGTGTTTTTGTTGATTTCAAGTTTCAGTGATATAGAGGACATCCTAAGCTACTTGTACTAGCCTTCATCAAAGTTCAAATTTCCCTCAAAGTCATCCAAATCATCCTCCAAATCTCACCGTGCTTCTGCTAAATTTCGCTCTGTTTCTGGGAGATTTCGCTACGCTTCAAGGTTTTAGGAATTTTTTGGACACCTAGAGGTCAAAGGTCAAATTTTTTCTATGTAATAGTTGTCTCGAGATTTTTTTCATGGTTAATCAGCCTATTTATGTTCATATTTGATAAAGGATCTTGTGTTTAATGACTTGAGACAAAGACTCAAACTTATTAGCTAAAAAAGGGGAAGTTGTTTCTAACACCCCTAAAATTAGGCTATGAGTCATTAGATGCATTAATTAGTAGCTTTGGATTAGGTTTCGACCCCTAGAGGTCGCATCTTGTTTATTTTTCTATATGTACTCAAACTTGAGTCATTGTGAGTGTTGGATACTTGGTAATCATAGTGTGGAGATAGTGTTTACCATTTTACAGTGATATCAAATACAGTTGCAACAATAATCTTAAGATTCTTATGGTATGCTTAATGACCGTTGTTAGTCATCAGTATTTTTTACTTGTTAGTGATGACTAGTTCTCACAGCCAATTTTTCTAGCAGCTGATCCAAAAATTTGTCATATTTGCCAGCTGGGAAAACACCCATAAAATTTTTTCGCCCTCCTACCTTTCAGTCCGCCCATGACAAGATGAAACCCCATCATCGAATCCTACATAGCCTCAGCCATACTAGTCTGCCCATTAGCTCTAAAAAGACAATGCAAATCTGTTCAAAAAGCCTCCCCTAAGTTAGGAAGTAGCGCTTTAAGGCATTTCACCCTTGGCAACCATCAAAGAGCCAAAAAACCTCCATCTGCTATAGACCAGTCATAACAGACCTCCCACTCTGCTAATGAAGTTAGTCACAGCCCTAACTCGTGATACTTATACACCCTTAAGTCTCAGCAATACATGGACCATGATTTCAAGCTGATTTTAGGTGTTTTACACTGTTTATGGATTTTACAAGCACAGGAAACATGTCAGCATCTCAGAAGACAATTCTTGGCTCCACATGAGAAGACAATTTCTTCTCAATGTGATCATGAGCCTGAGATACATCTACAGGGTAGAGAATCTCTCATCAAGCTCTTGCAACTTCATTCAGCCTGAAAAGACAACAGAAGAAAAGGCAACACTGTCAAGAGGCTGTTGATAAGTCATGGCTAAAACCTCCTTCATTTATAAGTAGAGGGTTAAGGCCCCTCCTTCATATACAAGTAGAGGGCGATGGCCAATGTTTGATTTGAAAAATTTTAACTGACTGTAAGACAAGATTTGTTTTCAGCAAACAGTGAGATAGTGACTAGGATAAGGCAGCCTACATGTGGCTGGGACAGAAGGTTGACAAAGCACAGATATTCTGCCAAGAGAAAAAGGCCTCCTTCATTCATAAGCAAATGGCCAGGGCATTAATCGGTTTCAAGGTCTTTTTGATTAGAGAAGTAAGGTAAGAGACCAAATGGAAAGCAGGGGTACCACTGCAATCCAAGGAGGTCAAACTTGTCTCTTAACAAGGCTTTGATAAAGGATAGTCCACAGCTACAAAAAAATAAATTTTGAACAGTGGTGATAAGATGAGTCATTGCACAGGTGAAAGGACTTAATAGTGATTATGTTTCAAAGTACTGGTCTACTCCATTCATAAAAAGGTGTTTCTCAACTGGGCTTGTCATGGTTGACACAGGAAATCTGGGCTTGTCTCCTCAAGAGGCATTACAACTGAAAACGATTGTTCATAATATGCAAAAAGGGGTTTTGACATACTGTCACTTTCTGGAGAAATATCTTAAGACAAATATAGGTGTTCATTATTTAAGGGCCAGAAACACCATATTGGTACATTTTGAGCAGAGGAAGTGTGTTGGAAGAAGCGCCATTCTTGATCAACAGAAAATGGCAAAGTCTGAATAAATTCATTAAATATTTGGCACCTACAGTTGGAGAAAAAAAACTGATGGAACACCTGGAAGCAGAAAGCTATCAACCAAGTTGAAAAAGACAGATCATCTCCTTGCAAAATGGCACGGAAGGTTTCACTGCCCTTTAATATTTTCGGAGTGGATTTTCTATGTTAAATGTTGCCAAAAGGTCAGTAGTGGCAGTAGTAATTTCTTCAAGTATGCAAACATAAAAAATAAATAAAAAATAAAAATAAATAAAAAATAAAAAATAAAAAAATAAAAAAAACAGAGTTGAATCCTTGGTATGAGTTTATAGCTACTTACAACTATCAAGACAGCATGCACAAACCTTATCAATGAGATTCTAAAGATGCCCCCCCCCCCTCAGCAAAAGTTAAGATCATTTAGGTTTCAAAAAATGAGTCTAAGTATTGTTTCAAAAAAGCAAAACTTTCGAAACCCTTACAAAGACTAACCAAGGGGTTTGATTTCATTTTGCATTTCTAAATGACAAGGGACCGTTGGCCTTTGTGCTTTTCAAAGGGATAAAAACCGTGGCAAAATCATTTTGAAGTCCCCCAAGCACGAGCAAGCATCCCTTTGCAGTTCACAAAGTCAGAGAGGGAGTTTTCAAATCATTTTTCAGGGTTTTGAAAGTGTTTGCACCGCGCGGCGCTCCTGTGCAACCGTGCGGCGCTCCTGTGCGCATTATTTCTACTGCGCTACAAAGGCGTGCGGCACTCCTGTAGCCACGGGTCACAAAGGCTCGACAGTGACCCGGCAACAAAAAACCTGCGCGACGTTCTTCACTGCAAGAGTGTCGTGCATGATTTCAACCTCCAACACGCCTCCAAATCGCTTGCTCAAAGCTCTTCAAAAGGTTTTCCATCGATTTGTAGAGGTATTTATGAACCTCCCTTGAGTTTTTTCAAAACTGTTGAGTGGTGAGGAGGGTTAATCATCACAATCAAAGATCACAGGTTTAAATTTGTGTGAAAACGAGATTCGTTGTGGTTGATAAAACATCAAAAGCTTGTAAGTTTTATTTCTATTAGAATACCATCAAACTGCCCTCACTACCGTGGTGAAACAAGTGGAATCTGTCAGCTATGAGCCTTGTTTGAAACTATAAGAAAGTTGACATGTACAGGTTGAAGGTGTGTGGATGAAATTGGTGCAAAATACTGTAGAATTTAAATAGGGCAGAGTTTTGTTGAAGGGGAGTCTATATGGTTGAATGCTACAGGATTTTATTTGACCAATCAAAAGAAAAATAAACTATGTCCCTTATTTAACAGTAAACCTTGGACTGTGTGTATTTTTCTGAGTTTATTGGTTAAATGGCCTTAAAAAGAAGCAGTATTTTGGTTGAAGGGAGCCTTGATTGTTTAGAAACTCCTACAGGCCTTTGTTAACACCTCACAAGCTTTACAAACTCTGCCACTTTATCTCATATACACAGTAACTTTTGATGGTGTAAGATACATTTTATGGTTGACTGTCTTCATGTTGTTGAATCTGCTGATGAAGTGCCTACATGGAAAAAGAAGGTTTTGAAGCTAAGAAGATTGTGTTTGGACTTCTTCTAAAAAAGTACAAGGGTGTCTTATGTCCTCAAAACATCACAGGGCAGGGTAACCTTGTCACTACACACAGAAAATCCACTTGATTGTCTATCTTCATTTGACTGTGTTTTTCTCCTTAAAAATTCTGCTTGTGGATATTGGCCGATTGATATACAAGGGTTGAAAAGGCAGATTTCTAAAGAAGCAGGGGTTTTATATTGAAAGGGGGCTTTTGCACAAGCATCCAAAAACATCGTTTCCTTATTAAAACAGTGGGTTGATAGAGTCTGGTTTAAAGAAGGCATTTCAAGGACAGTGAGGCAGTTTGGTGTTTCAAGAGCGCATTTAGCCCAAGATGCCACCCAGGCAAGATAGCAGAAGTGGTTTACACAAGAGATATGAGCCAATTTCTACTGAGGAATTCAATGCACACCCATCTATCCTTTTCAATTTTCATGAGGTGGGGTGTTTGGATTTCTGCCAGAAGGTACAAGAAGTCAAAATTTTCTTGCCCTTAAGACACTTATGCGCCTTGAGGTTCAAAAGCAAACATTTCCAAGTGGTGGGCCTTGATTTCAAGTTCTCTCCGAGATCTATATCCAAGGCGACTAAAATCCCATACATTGGCGAAAAATGGTTCAAGCAAGCCTATCTAGACTTGGATGACTACAAGCCCTTCATCAAGCCCGAGCACAGAGAAGCAAGCACTGTTTTTTTTTCCTTTCTCTCATCTTCTTGCCAGCTATGCTCCTCTTATGAAGATCATAATGAAGTATTTCACTTGTGAAGGGAGATTCTCCCGAGTTTATTCCTACCATATCCGACTGTTGATGCACTTCACTAGAACCAAGCAGCTCAATCTCCCTTACTTCTTGTGCAAAAGCATCGAGAAAATGGCCTCCTTAATCCAGAAGAAGACTCTATCACAGCAAGTAGCTTCTCTTTTCCATCATTATCTGATTAAAATCATCATCCTTCACTAGCTGGAGAAGAAAGAGGTTTCTTGGGATGATTTCATTAGTCACCCGGATTTCTCCACTGTCCCTCCGGTCCGTACATCTCCCACATCGCCTATTCATCGCCCCTCACCTTCCTCTAGTAGGCCTACTCCTAGAAGGCTCATATTCACTATAGAACAGTCAAGAGAGCATGGAGAAGGAGAAGGGAGTGGAAAACAAGAAGAAGTGGGACATGAACATGAAGAGAAAGATGAGGAGCAGCAGGAAGAAGGTGATGGAGGACAGCAGCTTAACAGTGATGCAAGTGAGCAGCAGCAAGAGCAAGAAGAGAAGAGTGCTGAGCAGCAGCAATTCAGTGAGGGACGATAGCAGTTTGGGCAGTAGTTTGAGCCACACAGTAAGCATGAAGTCGAAGTACAATAGCAGCTTGATCTCGATGATCAAAGGCAACAGGTTGAACCACAAAATGAACAGGAGATTGAGGCAGAACAGCAGCATGGCCTATTGATGCTCAAGGGCAGCAGTGTGAGCAGTATGATGTTGAGGAATAGGGGCAGCATAAAGAAGAAAAACAGCACCCTCATCATGATGCACAGTACCCTCCTCAAGATACACAGCAGCTTCAAGAGGAAAGGCAAATTCGAGAAGGTGACAAACAAGATGACAAAGGCAAAGTAATTATTTCTTCCTCTCCCGAAAAGGCTAAGCCCAAGACATCGAGAAAGCAAGTGTCCAAGGTGGTCACTTCAAAAGTGACAAGAACTATCCGGAGCAAAAGAAAGTCGCCAAAGAAGCCTCTCACTAACTTGCCTAGAAGGAAGAGCGCAAGACTAGCCTTCAAGGGCAAAGGGAAAGGCAAGATAGGGGAAAGTCAAGAGCATGGAGGTGCATTGGATGTCATCCCAGTCCAAAGTGATGACAGCGATAATGAGGCTCGCATTCTAGAAAACCTTCTCATCCATAGAGAGGGGAAAATTGAGGCATTGGAGAGTGACCTTCATCGGGCGAGAAACTTCAATCAATTTTTGCAGATCCAAAACAGCCAAATGAGTGCCCACATGGATGTCTATGAGTCACGAGCTATCAAGTATAAGAAAGAGGCTGCTAAAGCACAAGCAAGAATAGAGGAGCTCATAGGTTATTTTGATGAGGATGAAGAAGAAGACCAGCCTAGGCGGAAAAGGCATAGAACTATAGGGCTTAGAAAAGCTCTTGAGATGCAAAAGAAAGAAGAGCAAGCCCTTCTTAAATCCACTCCCCTCACTGCACTACTTGAGAAAGAGATTGAAAGAAATAAGGAGGCATGGCTAGAAAGATCCAATAAACATTTGGAGATGAAGCTTGAGAAGGCAAACAGGGACTGAGAGCTACAAAGGAAGATGACAAAACATTATCAGAAGCTAAATCAGTTTGCCCGGTGCAAGTTAAAGGCCACTCAAGAGAAACTAAAGGAGGCAAAAGGGAAGCGCCTGGCATGGAAAGAGAAGAAAATCACATCATCACTTGACATTTTTGCTTCAGTTTCAGAGTGTGTTGCTGAGGACCCTTGAGGGTCATGCACACCAATTTTGGGCGCTTTTTGACAATTTTTGGTTTTTTGGCATTTTTGAGTTTTTTGTCAAAACTCATGAAATTCGCCATTTCATTTTGGGGATTCTTCAAAGGAGGAGAATGGTATCATTGGATGCCATAAATTCAAGAGCACACCCTCAGTGATTTTCAGAACATTTGGAGATCATTTTCTTCTCTGAAATGGCGAAAAAGGCTCGCTTTTTGCAAACTCTGCCCGTTATATCAACAGACTGTAATTTTTGGTTTTCTACACACAGATGCAGTTTTGGAGAACTTCTAGGCATCAGATCGAGAAAATTTCACTTTTCTGGAAATTAGACACTCAAAGCTTTCCAACGAGCTATCATGAGCCCCGTTTCAACATCATGAAGACTGCAAAATGTTTCCGGCAAGTTAGGGGACCTTTTGCTGATGTAAATTTGAAATATTTTTGTAATTTTTGAACCTCTAAAAACTGTTTTTTCCAAATGTGCGTTTAGCTATTTTTGCACATGAGAAATGATGCAAAGTCAATTAAATTCCCTTTTTTAGCATTTTTTAGATATTTTATGAGATATTTTTGTGCCTTGGGCTTTGCAAAGCCTCAAGGACAAATTTAGATATTTTGATTAGGCCAATAGGATGGCAAGTTGAACCATGAGGTTTTCCTCACTTGAGCCTATATATTCCAAAGGCTTTCATTGTAAAACAAGGCTGAAATTGAGAAGAGAAGCAATATATGGTCATATGAGCTTTGGAAGAAAATACTTGTGTTATGCTTTTGGATTGCCTCTTGGATGTTCTTGGATGAATGATGAAGGATTGTTGATGGATTCCAGGACTTGGTAGAATGGTATAGTGTCTTTTGCTTTGTTGTTGTCTTCTAGTTTTCATTCATGAATAAATGTTTCTTGCTTGCTATAGATCAGTAGAGAACAAATTTGATATATGCCCATGGAGGCACCTCAAATTTCCTGAATCTTCACAGTTTTCATGTTTTCTTCTTCCTTAGTTGCATTAAAGAATTCTTAACTGCTCTTTAAACAACTTGAGGATATTGTTGCTTGTTTCATTCATAGTTCTATACATACTAAAGTATGACTTACGGTAAGCCCTGCTTACCTATGGCTAGCTATAGTTCCATCCATGAAATTTCTCTTTGACCGATTAGATTATCATCTTGTTGAACCAAGGAGGCCTAGTTTCGATCTAGCCCTTTGCCTAAAACTATGCAAATCTTGTTGTTCAAAGTGCCCAATAACTTGAAGTACTGTGTTTAGGCATTCCGACATAGTAAGTTTAAGTTGTTTGTCTTCCTTAAGTGTTTTCCCCAAAGTCTGATAGCCATTTCCCAAAGTTAGAGGGTCTTATACTTCTATGCATGGCTTGAATGTTTATTTCTATGTATTGATTAACTTGTAGTTAAATTTTTCATGATTAATGGTTTGCCCTACCATGTTTATATTATCTATTGAACTAATTATGCTTGAAACTCTTTGTTGTTCACAAACTTGATGTCCATTTACTCCATTTTTCCCAAAGTTCCTTTCTACCTTGAATCAAATCGGCCCTTCAACAGCCTTGTATCATCATCTAATAGCTTTCTTGACCTTTTGACCCCATAGCCCAGTTAATCTAACATCTTGTTACCTATTTTATATCTTTGATCAGTTTCATCCCTCACAACTTAAAAAACCAAAAAACTTACTTCATAACTAGCCTAAAATCATAACACAATAAGCAAACACATAGATATCCCTTACACTTATAGAGAGAGCCCTCTCTGAGTCCAGGAAGGCTAGGTCCTTGGGCTCCAAAGCTTGGTTTGATGTTACACTGTCATTTGGCTTGCCAATCAGCCAAATCACGGGACCCTAACCACCGTGTTTCTTATTAGTTTTATCATCAATTTGAATGTTTATTTCTCCTTACAACTAGATGTATGCTTTCATGTGATCATCTCATTAGTTTTTAAGTATAATTCATAAGTTGTATGCTCTCTTTTGATGAGATCTTCATGTTTATTTATGTTTCTTCTAATGAATGAATTCATAGTCATATGCTCATTTGATCCTTCATTTTTCAACCCTATACCAAAATGACAACCCAATTATGTCACTAAAAATACCTACTTTGCCTCATTTCCATCCTTGCAATTGATCATTCGAAACCCTGGACTAGTTCCTCGATCTATGATCTTGATCCAACAAACTTAAATAAAAAAACCCTAATAAAAGTTTATTGAGCTTATGACTAGCCTAAAATCCTTATTCTCAGTCATTTCCATTGGTTGTGAGACTGATTTTGAGAGAGCCCTCTCTGACTTGGTAGGGCTAGATACCGAGTCTAAAGTTGGTTTGTGGTTACCCCTTTAACTTCCTTTCTCAGCCTTGAGAAACTAGAGGGAGTTAACATAGAGAGTTTGGGAAATAATTTTAATCCCGCTAAGTCTGAGTGAGGCATCTGTATGGAAATTACTTGGTCAACTCATTTCCAATGATGGGATCACAATTGATCTTGAAAGAGTTGAGGCAATCCAAAAGATTCCTCTCCCTCATAATCTTAAATCCCTTCAGTCTTTTCCTGGAAAAACTAATTTTCTTAGAAGATTTATTCTGAATTACACAGAAATAACTAAGCCTATTCAAAGTCTTCTAAAGAAGGATGTAGAATTTTTATGGAAAGAAGATGGCAAAAAGGCTTTTCAAGAAATCAAGGGTGCGATTGCCAAAGCTTCTGTTTTGGTTAGTCCTAATTATTCAAAGGATTTCATATTTTACTCTTTCGCTTCTGAAGATACCATTGTTGGTGTCTTATTACAAAAGAATAAGGAAGGTCACAAACAACCTATTGCTTTCATGAGTAGAGCACTTCAAAATTCTGAATTAAATTATACTACCATGGAAAAGCGCCAATCCTATGCCTTGGTTAAGTCTCTTAAGCATTTTAGGACTTATGTGCGTTATTCCAAAATCATTGCTTTTGTCCCACATTTTGCAATTAAAGATATATTAACTCAAACAGATTGCTTAGGGACTCGTGCTAGGTGGGTTACTAAAATTCAAGAGTATGACTTAGAGATTAGACCCACCAATTTAGTCAAAGGTCAAGGCTTGGTTGAAATGATTACCGAAGGTAATGAGAAAGCTCTTGGTTTGATTTGTCTTAACGATGCATCTTCAACTAAGTTGCAAATATTAAGAGAGCATGAATGGTATAGGATAATATTTATTACGTGTTAAATCTTACATGTCCTAACCATTTAGTTGCTCATAGAAGAAGGGCTCTTAGATTAAAAGCCACTAAGTATTGCCTCATGAAGGATGGCCTTGGATGGAGAAATCTTGAGGGGATAATACTTAGGTGTGTTGATGAGATTGAGTCTAAGAAGTTGAGTTCTGAGCTTCATTCAGGATTTTGTGGTGGTCATTATGCTGCTAGAATACCGCCCACAAAATTCTGAGAGTTGGTTATTATTGGCCTTCGATTTTTTCAGATGTGCATAAATTTGTCAGAAGTTGCCAAGCCTGTCAACTATTCACTGGGAAGCAGAAGCTAGCTGCCCTGCCCCTACAACCTGTGGTTGTTGAGGCACCTTTTCAACATTGGGGTCTGGATTTCATTGGGAAATTCCATGAAAATTCTAGCAATGGCTACTCCTGGATCTTAACTGCGACTGATTATTTTACTAAATGGGTTGAAGCCATTCCTGCTAAGAATGCCAATGAAAAGGTCATTATGGACTTTATTGAAAATCAAATCATTACTAGATTTGGTGTCCCTGCCAAGATCACTACTGACAATGCCAAGGCTTTTAGTTCTTTTGAATTTTCATCTTTTTGTTTTAAGTATGCCATTACATTATCTCATTCATCTAACTACTATCCTCAGGGTAATGGCTTCGCTGAGTCAAGTAATAAAAATCTTATAACCATTATCAAAAAGATAGTAGGAGATAATAAGCGATCTTGGGACAGCAAAATCAAGTATGCTTTGTGGGCAGATAGAATTACTAAAAAGAAAGCTATTGGTAAAAGTCCTTTTGAATTAGTTTATGGCTTGGATGTAACTTTGCCTGTGCACATTAAATTACCAACTTACCAACTCCTTCAACATTTTTCCACTGATAAAGATGTTGTTCAAAATAGAATTGATCAGATTGTGGAGTTGGATGAAACTCGTAGGAAAGCTTTAGATAATATGTGTAAGAATCAATCTAACATTAAGAAAATCTTTGATAAATCATCTCGATCTAGATCTTTGCAGGTTGGAGACATAGATGAAAGCAGGATCGAAGGAGTGAAAAACCAAGAAAGCATAAGAACTTTTGACAAAGGCCAGGTTGAGACCAATTATTCCAGACATTGCCGGACCTAACTCATTCGCTTAGAAAATCTTGGAAGGAAAACCACTTCGACTTTCTTTTTGCAAATGGAGAAATGCTCAAGTTGTTCTTCAGAGATGACATATGATGCCATTGGGAATCCTTTGTATTGAATTTCTAACCTTACACCTTGTTGTTTCAGTGTTTCATTTTTGTAATTAGATTAGATTTACATTTCATGTTAGTATAATAATTAATGATAGAAGAGATTATATTTTTCATGTGCTTAATGTTATATGATGATATTTGGATAGACACTACTTATGTGTAATATCCCCAAAGGGAAATAACCAGTAATAAACAGAAATATGCCAGACAGATATAGAAAATACAATACTGAACCAGATCACTGAATCATGACACATGTAATATCAGAAACTGAGCCATTTTATTAATCAGAAGGTACATAGAGAGGAGTAAATCAGAATCAGTGCACCTATCCTTGCCCTAGGCAAGTGATGATCCTCCCAAACAAGAAAATGGCTGCAACAAGGACAGCGTCCTAGCTGCTCTGAAGACTGAAGATGAACTGCGCTGGTACTGGGGCTGATCTCAAGCTGCAAACCCTCACAAATGGAAAACGTTGTCTCTGCTAGTGACAGCGCTGAAACAGGTGAAGCACAAATCCCTCAACCCTCCAGACAGATGAACCTGCTACAGAATACTGGAAAACGCTGTTGAGCTCCTCTCACAATAGTTTGCTCCTCAGATCTGCGTCCCACCTGATGGATTTGAAGCCTCCAATCAAATCTGCGTCCTTCCCTTCCTGATCTGCGTCCTCCAATACCAGATCTACTGCCAAACCTTCAGATCTATGCTAGATCTGGAACTATCTCCTCAGATCTACAACCTCTAGGGCTAGATCTGGTGTTATCCCTTCAGATCTGGACTAGATCTATCAATATCTCCTCAGATCTGTCACTCCTCAAGCTGGATCTAGTGCTAAACCCCCAGATCTGCAACATACAAGACTAGATCTGCAACATACAAGATTAGATCTGCAAGATCTATCCTTCCCAAAGCTGGATCTAACAATAAGCCTTCAGATCTGCAACCCTTACCTTCAGAAATGGACAGCGTCCTCACTCTAGGGCTAGGCAGCGTCCTTCTGCCTCCCTAAACAGCGTTCTCTCTGCCAAACCAGAACTGCGTCCTCCTTGGACAGCGTCCTTCCTCTCCTGAAAGGATCAGCGTCCTCTTTCCAGATGAGACAGCGTCCTTCTCCTTCAAGAATCGGCGTCCTTCCTTCTCTTGCTCTGCGCAGCCACAAGAGGGCTTTCTCCTCCTCAGATATGCTTCAGAAACTGCTGCTGCTGCTACTGGAACTGAAAAGTATACTCAGGACAAACCTTACTAGGGCGGGCACTCGAAGTCCCCCGAAGCTAAGGGTGAAACCAGAAAAACCTTACCAGGGCAGTCACTCGAAGTCCCCCGAGGCTAAGGGTGAGATCTCCGACCGGAGACACTCGTGCACTAAACAGTGCTGCAGACCGACTAAACAACCGGCGTGCTGAAGCAGACAGAAGTCCGGCTATCAATAATAATATCAAATCATGAATGATCCAAATGAGGTGAGAACCTCTCCTTTTATAATGCCAAACTCCCTCCAAAACTTAACTCTCCTTTGACCTGCGCAGTTTACTTTGGGTCAGCCTGATGCCTCCCCCATCATACTCATGTGGACCCCCGAGGCCCCCTCTCTTAAGTTACAACGTCAATCTACTAGGAAAAGAACACTTTATTATAAAGTGAGGTGACTAAAGTGAGGTGACCCCTCTTATTTCTCACTTTATTTATTATGTCTAGCTAAAGCGGCAAAATCAAGCAAAAATGAAATATTCCAATTAGCAAGGCTAATTGGGAATATTACATTATGTAATTTTGTATGTTTCTTGGATGTAGATTCTCGATTCTCACATTCCTTTGGCGAAACAACATGTCCCCAATTAGAGCCAGATGTTGACCACCTTGTGTCAACGACCCCATAGCAGTACACAACTTTTTTTGCAAAAGGAATTTATCATGTTCAAAGTGTTCACATCATTCAGATTTCATCATCAGTCGAAAATTTGTTAAAAATGTAAACCCATTTTGCATGTTTATAATGTAAATGGTCTTAGTAAGAGCATCATGTATGTAACAACCTAGGTAATCCTAATATTTTATTGATGATTTATATCCTAGGAGGTTTTTCATCTCACTGATTCATCTACATCTCTAGACACAAATGATTAGCAGATTTTTTCCCTCCAACCTCACCCCAAAGCTAGGGTGGATTTTTTCCTCAAGATATTAAGTGTCTTATGTATAAATTTAATACAAATTATGTATTGCCTGGATTCTCATGATCTAACAATTATATGCCATTTTTAAATACAGAATCGCTTCTACAAAAATTCTTGCAGGATTTAAAACACGATCACTAGTTGAAAACACATGAAGAAAGATCAATCACACATAACACATATGTTTTTACCGGGAAAGCATAAATATAAAAACCCCACTATCATATATTATGTATATATCATGGATCATGAAACAATCTTATACAAAAATCTAATCCAAGAGCTCTCATTACAATATACAATCATTGATCCAGGTGGATATTGGTGGCCACCCTCCTATTCCACTTGGGGCCCCATCATTGTCTCTTTCAGTTTTTCAGTTTCGGCACAACTTACTATTTTTAGCAGTTTTTCGGGTCCTGAACTTCCGAAGCCGTTTTGAGGCCCTAAACGACGTTTTTTGGGCATCGTTTGTCCGGCGGCCATGATTTCGTTCCAAAATCAATATTTACAACAATAATTGTAGTCCTATGATATATCTTTCTAACGATGTATCATGAGTGTTAAACGGAGATAATATGCCAAACTTACGTCCCCGGAAAGTTGAAACGCCAATTTACCAAAACGGGGCCCATAGTTTTGGCGCTTCATCTCCTAGGGTTAGGTTTTTGGACATTTAGGGTTTTCCATTATTTCTAAATAATAAATAGGCCCTTGAGCATCATTGTAACTCAGTTCAGAGGCCTATAGCCACCACATCTCTTCTCAAAGATAAGCTACCAGCGCCCTAGCTAGTTTATTTCCATTCTGTCTGTAAACAAATTTCAGTTCTTTGATATTAATGAAATGAAGTGTTATTTCCACTGCATCTTTGTATTTATGGTTATATGTGTATTCTTTTGTGTTCCTGCATAAATCTGGATCAGTGGTATCATAGCGGTCTGCTTTTTCTCGATCCTTCTTTGCATGTCCCCAATGAGGTCGGGCTATAAGGAGTTAGGGCTCGATCTGGTGGAACCTTTGCAAGATCAGCCTAGCAAACCCCAATGGATGCCCATGGGGGATGAAAAGAAAGATGATGGAGCAGGAGATTCTATCAAAATATTCCTCGAGGAGGCCTTCGAAAAACAAAGGAACGCGATGATGGATAACTTTTCCCAGATCCTTCAACGACTGCCCACCGGCAGTGCATCTGCATCCAGCAGCCACTCTGGAGGCGCAAATCCCTTTAAGGTAGAAGTAAACTTTGACATTCCCATATTTGAGGGTCAAATAGATGCAGATGTCGTAGATATATGGTTGAATCTATTAGAAGGATATTTCTCAGCTCATGACTTTTCTTAGCGGGAGAAAATTATTTTTCACTCCTCAAAGCTACCCCCCATGTCAAGGACTGGTGGGAAACCTACTGTGAGAAAAAGGACGAGACAGAACCCTCTCTATTCTCAGTCGTACCCACTTGGAATTATTTTCGAGATGCCATCAAGGAACAATACTATCCTGAGGGAGCTATGAGGGCATGTACATACAATGGACCATGTTGTGGCAACAAAGGGATCAAGATGTGCATGAGCTGACGAATCTATTCCATACCCTACGCACAAAGTTGGGTATAAAATATTCAGAGAAACATTTGGTGCTAAAGTATCACAATTGTCTGCACAGATACATTCAGGAGGAAATGGAGTTCCTCAACATCTCCTCGTTTGGTACAGCATACCGGTATGCTGCCAAGATTGAGCAGAAATTAAAACAGAAGAAGCAGGACTTTGGATATGCGAATCAAAATCATGGGAGAGGTGCCCCCAAACCACAGAAAAAAGGAAAAAGGAAAGGCATGGCATCCCAAAACAACCTGCGAAAGCCACAAGTAAAGAAAAACACCACAAAGCCAAAGAAGGATACAGGAAAGTGGTGTGAGTTCCATAAGAGCTCCACTCACAACACAAGTGAGTGTCGGGCCAAGCAGTCGCTAGTGGCCGAGATGAGGGCTTCTGAATCAGATGCATGCTCTCATTCTGAATCAAAACCTGACAAGGGGAACGAAAAAGGGAAGCATATTATTGATGCGAAGCCCAACGCCACTATTGCCACTGCGAAGATCCAAAGGGAGGAACTAGAAGATCCAAAAGAGGCAGAGCATCTCTTCCACTCCCAGATGTGGGTAAAGGGTTCCCCACTACAGTTCATTATCAAAAATGGGAGCCAAAAGAACCTCATTTCAGCAGATTTCGTGAATTTTTTGGGCTTCCCGACCACAGCACACCCACAACCATACACCATCGGGTGGATTCACCAAGGATGAGATCTCTGCGTCAGCCAGCAGTGTCACCTTCCCTATAACAACAAGCCCTTCACATATGAGGTATTATGTGACATTTCTGTTATTGATGTTTTTGATGTATTATTAGGCCAACCATACTTGTGGAAGCGACATGCTGTGTATGAGTCCTGACCTCATGTTGTTATTGTTACTTTGGGAAATAAGTTGTACGGGATACCAGAGGTACCACCGCCTCCCACTATCTCTTTGGTTACTACAAAACAATGCAGTAAGCTCATTTCCCAAACCAGGAACTTTTTTTTCCTGATGATCCACCCCCAGGGCAAGAAGAAGACTGTGGCCACGACCTCCAGACATGGCTCCTCTACATGACAACAACAAATGGAAAAGGTTGTGGAGGAGTACGGGGACATCTTCACCTCACCCACAGGGGTGCCTCTGCATTTTCAGGTCAAGCACCCCATTGAATTGACCCCAGGTGCGACGCTACCCAATGGACCGATCTATAGGCTCTTTGTTCTGGAGAATGATGAAATCAAGAGGCAGATTCAGGAGTTGTTGTAGAAAGGTCACATCCGACCAAGTTCATCGCCCTGCGGGAGCCCAATCGTGTTGGTACAGAAGAAGGATGGGACTTGGAGACTCTGTATTGACTATCAGGTGCTGAACAAGATTACTGTCTAGAATAGGTACCCGATCCCATGGATTGATGACCTTCTGGACCAACTCAAAGGGGAACAATATTTCAGCAAGATTGACTTGAAGTCTGGGTATCACCAATTACCAATCGAACCCTCTGATGTGTGGAATATTGCCTTCAAAGCCAAGGAGGGCCTTTTTGAATGGATCGTCATGCCTTTCAGGTTGACGAATGTTGTTGAAACCTTCATGAGGTTGATGGATGACATCTTGCATCCATTCACCAACTCATTTTTAGTGGTGTACTTGGATGACATTCTGATCTTCAACCAGACTTGGGAAGAGCACCTCCACCACATCCGAGAAGTCCTCCAGGCACTACGACAACACAAGTTGTGTGCCAATTTGGAGAAGTGTACTTTTGGCATGACCCAGGTTCAATATCTGGGATACATTTTTTATGAAAGGCAGGGTGCATGTGGATCCAGCCAAGATCCAAGTCATTCGAGATTGGCCAACCCCAACCACTCTAAAAAAGCTTCACAGCTTTCTGGGTCTTGCTAATTTCTACAGCAGGTTCGTGTTGGGATTCTCTCATATCACTAGACCCTTGAGTCAAGTCACCAAGGGAGGAGCGAAAGAAAAATTATTTTGGTTGGAATCTCAACAGAAGGCGTTCATAGAATTGAAACATCGCCTCTGTTCTGCCCCAGTGCTCACATTACCAGACTTGCAACAACCATTTGAGATTGAGACAGATGCCTCTGACTATGCTATTGGGGTATTTCTTTCTCAATAGGGGCATCCAGTGGCATATCACAGTGAGACATTGTCCGACACAGTTCAACAGTATCCCACTTATGACAAAGAAATGTATTCCATTGTGCAGTCTTGTCGACAATGGAAGCATTACATTTTGGGGAAGGAAACAATCATCCACACAGACCACCAACCCCTGCAGTTCATACAGACACAAGGGAAGTTACAGAACGATCGCCATCAGAAGTGGTCCACATATCTGCAACAATTTCATTTGAACATCAAGTACAAGAAGGGTAGCACCAATAATGTTGCGGCCAACCACCAATCGTGGCCATAACCACTATTCTCAACTCTTATGGGCACGAGACTTCTGATTGGCCGCTTCTCTACAAGAGCTATCTATAATTTAACCACACATACAAGGCACTCTTGGGGGGTATGCAAGTTCCAAATTTTAACCTCAAAGATGCACTGTTATGTGACCTGGGACACCTTTGTGTTCCTTCAAGAGAGACTACCAAGATGATATGGGAAGCGCACTACAGTCGATTCGTTGGGAATTTTGGGGTCAAGAAAACAGTGGCAGTACATTAGATCCTGCACTGCTTGCGCCATTGCCAAACCGACTATCAAGAATCAAGGGCTTTATAATCCGCTACCTACCCCTATTTGACCTTGGGAATCCATCTCCATGGATTACATGTCAGGCCTTCCTTCTACTAAGCATGGAAATGTCTGTGTTTTCGTGGTCGTCGATAGATTCTCGAAGATGGCCATTATGGCGACCTACAAGAAGAATATCACAGCAGAAGCCACTGCTAAACTCTTCTTTGAACGAGTGTGGGTGCACTTTGGGATCCCACAGTCTATCATATCAGATCGCGACAGTAGGTCCCTCAGCACATTTTGGTCCAACCTCTAGTCAATGTTGGACACTAAGCTCACCAAGTCCACAGCTTTCCATCCCCAAAGTGATGGTCAGACAGAGGTCGTCAACGGGATAATTGTACATATTCTGCGCATGTACAATTCAAAGCATCCACACACATGGGATGAGAGCCTCCCCTATGTACAATGCAGTATAAATTGGGCTCTCCACAGCTTAATCAGCCACAACCCCTTTTAGGTGGGCTTGGGATTCCATCCACTATGTCCCATTGATTCAGCCATGCCATTTGCGGCTACTCAGGCCGATTCGGCTCATGTCCAGTCTGAAGCTAACAAAGTGAACAACTTCATCGAGTGCATCAAGAACATCCGCCAACAATTTCATGACATATTAGACAAAGCCAATGCTAAGTACAAGCAACGACATGATCAACATCAGGTGCCACACAACTTCCAGGTGGGCGAAAAAGTGTGGCTACATTTGCAGAAGGAGCGCCTCACTGGACCCCATCGCAAGCTTCGCTCGCTCCGATATGGGTCATACACCATCACCAAGGCTGTAGGGAACAATGCCTTCAAGCTCAGTATTCCACCATTCCTTGTTCTGCACCCAGTATTCAGTGTAGACCGCCTTCATCCCTACTTCCCACCTCTACTGGACACCTCTGACATTGCAGAAGAACTGACACCAAAAGAGTTAAACCCAGACTGCATGGAACAGGCCACCACAGATTGTATCATGAACATGCAAATCAAGAACACTCACCAACAGAATATCCAACTGTATCGGGTTTTCAAAGTTAGCCAACTCCTGCACCAAGGCAAGTGGTTCACCAGGGACCAAGTTCAGCACAAGTTTCCTCATCTCATGGAGGAACTCAATGCAATGGGGACCATTGCTTCCTAAGGGGGGAGGAATGATCCAAGCAGATGTTGGTGGCCACCTTCCTATTCCACTTAGGGCCCCACCATTTTCTCTTTTAGTTTTTCAGTTTCGACACAACTTACTTGGGGCCTCAAAACTTCTGGATTCGTTTTGAGGCCCTAAACGACGTTTTTTGGGCATCGTTTTTTTGGAGAATATGATTCCATTTATAATTGATATTCACGATAATAGTTGTATTCCTCGGATATATCTTTCTAATGATGCATCATGTGCGTCAAACGAAGATAGTATGCCAAAGTTACGTCTCTGGGAAGTTGAAACATAAATTTACCCAAACGGGGACCATAGTTTTTGCACTTCATCTCCTAGGGTTAGGTTTTTGGATGTTTAGGGTTTTCCATTGTTTCTAAATAATAAATAGGCCCTCGAGCCTAATTGTAACTCAGGTCAGAGGCCTGTAGCTGCCACATCTCTTCTCAGAGATAAGTTACCAACACCCTAGCTAGTTTATTTACATTCTGTCTGTAAGCAAATTTTAGTTCTTTGATATTAATGAAATGAAGTGTTATTTCCACTGCATCTTTGTATTTATGGTTATATGTGTATTTTTTTGCGTTCCTTCATAAATCTAGATCACACACTGTCATACAAAAATTGGCAAATACATGCACCAATTTACTGCCTCCTGACAGCCTGCCTCCACTACACAATCCCTGCTGATCACAATCCTTGAATGAATGAGATCCTGCTTGCCTTGACTGCACAATCTTGATTGGCATCTCCAATGTGTGTGTGGTTGCATGAGTGTGCCCACTAATGTCACAACTGATAGACAAATTTTCCCTTTCACCTATCTCTCAACTGGGTCTCCACTAGATCTAACATGCATCTAGTTAACAATAGTAAATATTCAGTTGCGTGTGAGACCACTGCTTATGAATTAATCAAATAATTAATTCATTGATCTCTCACTAGTTTATGTTCAGTTACAACTAGCACAACTGAGTTTAACTCTTTTACAACTCACATAACTACACATCCAACTCTGTTACAACTTCGAATCACTCAGTTATAACTAAGTCCACTTGCGTGTCCCACCAACCAACCTTTGAACTTGAATTTCCCATAGCTAACTGGTTTGCCACTTCAGTTAACTATTTCCAAGTTCTCTATAAGAATAGATTAATATTTATTTTCCAACTATTATTAAGGGATAATAATAGTCGACATGCATTTATAAATAGACATGTGATCTATAAATAGACTTCAGCTATACATAAAATTTTCTCATCCGTTCTAAAAATAGACTTACACCTAAAAATAGCCCGAGGCTCAATCCTAGTGTAGGTGCTTAATTTTCACGAGGATCATCATCTCGTTGAATCTCAAAACTCCCTCTAAACAAGAAAGGGATTATCCTTCATCCCGATCTTGTCTCTATGGTATTCGAATTTTCTCCTGGTGAGCGCCTTCATCAAAATATCTGCATCCTGATCTTCTATGGGAATGTACTGAAGCAACATGATCTTCTGCTGCACACAATCTATGATATGATGATACCGGATATCTGTATGCTTAGATTCTATCATGAAACACAAGATTAATTGAGATTTTAATGCAACTCTGATTATCACAATGAATCTAAATGAGAATCAAACAAACCAAGCAGGATCTTTCTCATCTAGATAGCCTCACATGAAAATTGACTTGCTGCCATGTATTCCGCTTCCACTGAACTGAGTTCCATGGATCTCGGTTTCCTACTGTACCAAGAAAAAGTTGTAGATATGATACTAAAGATCCCCCTTGATGTGCTCTTTTGTCCATTAGGCTGCCCGCCAAATCTACATCCGTGAAGCCATGCAACTTCACCTCATCTGTTTGTTTGTACCACAAGCCATACTCAGATGTGCCCCTCAGGTATCTCAGGGCATGCTTGCATGCCTTCCAAAAGAGCTTGGTAGGCCTAACCATCACTTGACTAAGCTGGTTCACCGCATATAATATGTCTGGTCTTGTATTCACTAAATACATTAGCAAACCCACTAACAGTCGATAGAGGTAGCATCCACTACCTCTCTAGATGTAGCATCCTCTTTCCTCCAGTTTCCTGGAAGATAAGCATCCATGGGTTTGCAACCCTCCATGTGAAACTTACCCAGTATCTCCCTTGCATACTTTCCTTGAGACATAAAAAGTTCACCATATCGCTGCCATATTTCCAATCCAAGGAAATAATGAAGGAGGCACATATCCTTCATCTCGAACTCCTTTGCAAGGTCCTCCTTGCATGAGTGTATCAACTGGTCATCACCAGTCAATATTAAATCATCAACATAGAGAACAATGATTAAAAGCTTACCCTCCACCACAATTTGGTATAGGTTTGCATCTGCCTCGCTCTTGGTGAAGCCAAGTCCGGTTAAATAGTTGTCGATCCGAGTGCACCAAGCACAGGGTGCTTGCTTCAGCCCATACAACGCTCTTTTGAGTCTGCACACATGTGACTTGCTGCTGAAGATATCAAATCATTCAAGCTGCTCAATGTACACTTCTTCCTCAATGATCCCATTGAGAAACACAATCTTTACATCCATCTGATGAATGTGCCAACCCATCTACGCTGAGAGAGCAAGGATGGTCCTTATGGAAGAATACTGTGCGACAGGTACAAAGGTTTCTTCATAATCAATCCCCTCGATCTGTGAGAAGCCCCAGGCCACAAATCTGGCCTTGTATTTCTCAACACTCCCATCAGTAACTTGCTTTACCTTGTAGATCCATCTTGAACCTACCACTAATTTATCAACCAGCCTTGGAACAATTTCCAAAGTATTGTTTCTGACAATGGAGTCATACTCCTCCACCATTGCATCTACCCATGTGGGCTCCTGTACTTCTTCCTGAAAGGAATATGGCTCAATCACAATACATTTTCTCATGAGAGCCATGTATCTAGTAAATTGGTTAGGAGACTGTCTTTGTCTGTGTTGTGAAGTAGGGGCTCCTATATTCTGCGCAGCATCAAGTCTCAACCTATCAACTTCTTTGGTATGCCTTCTGCCATTTCTGATGTTTGGCTCTGTGTGAGTGGACTCCTCCACTCCATAACCCTCATCCTTTGGCTGATCCACATATAGAGACTCATCTTTGGGAACCAGCAGTTCCTCCTCCGCATGCAAGTCTAGCTCCCACTCAAGCGACAATCGCATGGCTTTCCCCTCATCGAATTTTATATCCCGTTGCATAACAGTCATCTTACTATTAGGAAAATACACACGATAATTATGGGGTGTTTCTGTGTACCCCAAAAATATCCCAACTTCAGTAGTCGTCTCCAACTTCTTCCTCGCGTTCTTGGTCACATGCACATAAACAGATGAGCCAAAAATATTAAAGTGTGAAACATCTAATTTCTTACAAGTGAAAGCTTCGTCAGGTGTACTCATGCCAAGTACTCTATGAAGACAACATTTTTGCACACAAACCATAGTGTTGCATGCTTCCACCCACAAATTCATTGGTAGGCCCTAATCATGCAGCATTACTCGTGTTGCACCCACGATCGTTTTGTTATTCCTTTCCGCGACCCCATTTTTCTGTGGGTTATGAGGTGCTATGAGTTCTCTTCGAATTCCTTCTTTGCTGCAGAAGTATTTGAATTCTTTAGAGATGTATTCTTCACCATTATCACTCCTTAGAGCCTTCACTTGCTTCCCCGACTCTTTCTCCAGCAATGCCTTAAACTCACAGAACTTTGAGAATGTTTGATCCTTCTTCTGCATGAAGAAGATCCAACATTTATGAGAAAATTCATTAACAAAAATAACATAACACCTGTGTTTTTTTGTTGAAGCAATCGAGAATGGTCCACACACGTCTGTGTGAACTCTCTCCAGGATCACCGAAGCATGGTTCTCCTTTTCATGAAAGGTGGACTTTACGTACTTCCCCATGGTGCAACCCTTGCACTGATCTAACTGAGAAAGTGTTCCCATTGGAAGTCCAGTAGATATTTGCTGCATGAATTTCAAGGATCCATGATGAATATGGCCCAATCGCTTGTGCCATAATTCGCCCTCATCCCAGCTCGCCACTTTTTATGCCTTTCCCATCATTGCAGCGCATCCATCTACCTCCAACTTGTAGAGATTCTTAACTCGAATCCCTATCCTCTTGGCTTGACCTGTTGTTTTATGTCGCAGGAAATATTTTCTTCAAACCTGGAACATGCATAACATCTTTCAATTGAAATGGCTTACCTGACTCCCTCTCAAAGCTAATGGTACCAATTCCAGTCACACTGTATCGTCCATCATCACCCAAATCTATATGCATTTGGAGATCTTTCTCCTCTAAGTCACTGAAAAGCTCCTTATCTCCCATCATATGGAAGGAAGCACCACTAGCGAGATACCACATCGATCCCATTGCGCTTGAAACCAAGCATGTGATAAAGATAAATCAAGCTCAAATTGTGAGGCAAGGGGATCACCAGCTACAGCTCCAACAACCTTCTTGTTCTTCTTTTTCTATGGGCAGTTATAAGTGGCAATATGCCCATGTTCGTGACAATGAAAACACTTCCCTTGAGTTCATACTCTAGCCGCAAGCCATTGAAATCCATTTCGATGTTTACTTAATTTTCGCACCAAGAAATTGCAGCAAATTTGAATTGTTTCCACCAACAAACTTAGCTACTGCTTCAATATTGCAATATTCTTTGCTCTGATACCATGTAGAAATTTAATACAAATTATGTATTGCTTGGATTCTCCTGATCTAAAAATTATATGCCATTGTTAAATACAAAATTGCTTCTACAAAAATTCTTGCAAAATTTAAAACACGGTCGCCAATTACAAACATAAGAAGAAAGATCAATCACACATAACACAGATGTTTTTACCGAGAAAGCATAAGCTAAAAACCCCACTATCATATTTATGTATATATCATGGATCATGAAAAAATCTCATAAAAAACTCTAATCCAAGAGCTCTTAGTACAATATGTAATCGTCTCACACTGTCATACAAAAATTGGCAAATACATGCGCCAATTTACTGCCTCCTGACAACCTGCCTCCACTGCGCAATCCCTACTGATCATAATCCTTGAATGAATGAGATCCTGCTTGCCTTGACTGTGCAATCCCGGTTGGCATCTCCAATGTGTGTGTGGTTGCATGAGTGCACCCACTAATGTCACAACTGATAGTCAAACTGTCCCTTTCACCTATATCTCAACTGGGTCTCCACTAGATCTAACATGCATGTAGTTAATAGTAGTAAATATTCAGTTGCATGTGAGACCACTGCTTGTGAATTATTCAAATAATTAATTCAGTGATCTCTCACTAGTGTATGTTTAGTTACAACTAGCACAACTTAGTTTAACTCACTTAATTGAGTTAAACTATTTTAGAACTCACATAACTACACATCCAACTCCGTTAAAATTTTGAATCACTCAGTTACGACTAAGTCCACTTGCATGTCCCACCAACCAACCTTTGAACTCGAATTTCCCATAGCTAACTTGTTTCCCACTTTAGTTAACTATTTCCAAGTGCTCCATGAGAATAGATTAATATTTATTGTCCAACTATTATTAAGGGATAATAATAGTCGACATGCATCTATAAATAGACTTCGCACATACATCTAAAAATAGAACATCATCTATGAATAGAATTTGCTCAAAATATATAAATAGACTTCCATTTTGAATAGAATTTGCTCATTCGTTCTAAAAATAGACTTACACCTAAAAATAGCTCGAGGCTCAATCCTAGTGTAGGTGCTTAATTTTCACTAGGATCATCATCTTGTTGAATCTCAACATCCTAGTGTGTTTTACCAAGCCTTTGTAAAATTAATTTGGGAATTATCCTAGCTGATTGGCTAGATAATTTTATTACAGATTACTTGGTATATTAGATCATATTTTGAGTCCCGGAATTGGGTAGATATTTGAGGGTCTATAACGAATGGGTGTTCCCCTTTTGTGTCTTAAATTGTAATATCTTGATGTAAAAATATTTTAGTGCATGGCACCTCATATTTAGACACCATGGCTAAATTATTTGAGTGTTGGAAAAATTATTAATCCCCTCATGAGTAAATTAATTTCAATTTCTAGCAAAAATAAATTAAAATTATAAGCCAGATATTTAATTAATCTTAGGTCCTAGGAAAAATTAATTCTCCAAATTAAAAGGTTCGTGGGTTCTAAAAGAATTAATTTTTGGAGGTCCCCGACCAAGGGAATATTGAAAATTTCAAGAGATTTTGGACCCTCGAGCCTTGGTAGTTAAATCAAAGTCAATTATTTGAGGAAATCAACTCAAAATAATTAATTTTGAGTTGATTAAAATTCAATTAATTGAAAATTTGGAATTTCCTCAAAAAATAAAATAATTTCGACAAGTGAGATTAAAAGATAATTATATCTTTTTCAACAGTTGAGATTACTTTGACGGGGATCAAGCCAACTAGTCGTTGGAGAATTAATCTATAAATTAGGAGTCATTTGTTAGTCGAAGGGATCTGAACATTGAATCGTGTACTAGCTTTTGAAGCTCTTGTAAAATTTTTTCTAGAATAATACAATGCAAAGTCTTTGGGGTCTTATTTGATGGCAGTTTTCCTCTCCTGCTTTTTATGGTAACTTGTATTTAATGTTTGTCGATCTTATTTATAAGTTGTTGGCTAATATCTCTCAAAGATCAATTTATTGCACGTATTGTGCTTAAATTGTTGGGATTTTAAGATAGCATTAAAATTTTATTTGATTGGTAGGTATCTCCAATCTTTGAAAGTTTAATCGTTATTTTATACCTCTATTATTTTGATGGCTTATATTCTTTGTGTGCAAATAATCTCTATTCAAAGATTTTGGGCGTTTGGGGAAGTCCTCGGTTGGAATAACCGACTCCCAAAACTTAAGATCTGGAGAGCCTTCCAGACTTAAAACCCCGAGATTATCTAACGAAGCATATCTTGCAAGGATTTTCTAGGCTAGTAGCTAAAATTCAAAAAATTATTTATTTTTAAAATATTGTGTTGAATAGTTAGATCTCGCTAGCAGGAGCCTGAAATCTTCAGATCTCAGAGTGGATTCAAACTTATACTCCTAAGATTTGAAAAATCTGTAATTTTAATTGTTTTAATTATAAATCTTCCAGGAAATCACATAATATATTTTGGAACCGACGCGTTTCAAAGTACCAACCGTAGTTCATCATTTATATAAAGATTTAGAATTTTTTTAGATTTTATTTTCTACCCTAGGGTTTTAATTTCAGATTTTTCTATATTTGTATGAGATTTCTAAGTTTTTGTCGTTTGTGTGTGCAGTATAGATCTGGAAGTTTTCAAAGGAGTTCTCAAGGTCCGAGAAAAATCTAGGCCCTGGAGGGAAAGATCTTGTCTTAGAAAAAAATTGTTTACAAGGAAAATTTTCCTGATCTGGGTTTTTCATATAAATTTTTTTTGGATTTGATTAAGATAAATCTTTAAGAGGAGAATTTGGTTTTCTGCTAAGGGTTTCGAATTAAAATAAAAATAAAATATTTCCTTGGACAAAGCCTTCGCTAAGATATCCAAACCTCCCTTGTGTTTTCTCCTTTCACTAGTACATTTGGCAGAAATTCCGACACTTTTAACCAAATGTCGGAAACTTCCCCAATTTTTTTCAACTTTTTCAAATCCCGCTGGAAACCGTTGCTATACCGATGTTTAGAGAAAAGTGTCGTAATACCGACACTTAGACAAAGTGTCACAATTGCGACGTTCTGAGGAAATCGTCACAATTGCGACACTATGGCCCAAAGCGTCGCTATTGCGACGACTTCCTCCAAACGTCGCAATTGCGACACTCAGTCTAAGTGTCGCAATTGTGACGTTTGGAGGAATTCGTCTCAATAGTGACGCTTTGGGCCATAGTGTCGCAATTGCGACGTTTGGAGGAATCCGTTGCAATTTTGACACTATGCCCCAAAGCGTCGCTATTGCAGCGGCTTCCTTCAAACGTTGCAATTGCGACACTTAGCAAACTCTAGCCGAAGGAGTCGCATTCAAACTTAGAAAATCTGGCACAGGTGCCCTGGGACCAAACGACCCGACCCAAACAGACGCCCTCACCTGGCGCGCCCACCCGAAGGGACACACATGGGAGCAAACGGCAAACGAGCTGCCCGGGCGTGCACAAGGCACCCGGGTAGTCACAACTTAGCAAATCTGGCACGGGTGCACTCGGACCAAAGGACCCGACCCGAACGGATGTCCTCACCTAGCGCGACACACCACGCTCGCCCTAATGGACGCCCTCACCTAGCGCGACATGGCACGCCCTCCCAAATGGACGCACATGGTAACAAATGGAAAACGGGCTGCCCGTACATGCACAAGGCACTCGGGCAGTCACAACTTAGAAAATCTGACACGGGTGCCCTCAGACCAAATGACCCAACCCGAACGGCTGCCCTCACCCGGCGCGACATGGCGCGCCCACCCGAACGGACGCACATGGGAGCAAACAGAAAACGGGCCTCCCGGACGTGCACAAGGCACCCGGGTGGTCACAACTTAGCAAATCTGACACGGGCACCCTCGGACCAAATGACTCGACCTAAACGGACGCCCTCACCTGGCGTGACATGGTGCGCCTGCCCGAACGGATGCCCTCACCTAGCGTGACACGGCGCACCCGACCGAACGGACGCACATGGTAGCAAACAGCGAACGGGCCACCCGGACGTGCATAAGGCACCCAAGCAGTCACAGCTTAGCAAATCTGACACAGGTGCCCTCGGACCAAATGACCCGACCCGAACGGATGCCCTCACCCAGAGCGACATGGCGCGCCCACCCGAATGGACGCACATGGGAGCAAATGGAAAACGGGCCACCCGGACGTGCACAAGGCACCCGGGTGGTCACAACTTAGCAAATCTGACACTTAGCAAATCTGACACGGGCGCCCTCGGACCAAACGACCCAACCCAAACGGACGCCCTCACCTGGCACGACACGATGTGCCTGCCCGAACGAACGCCCTCACCTGGCGTGACACAGTGCGCTCGACCAAACGGACGCACATGGTAGCAAATGGAAAATGGGCCGCCCGGACGTGCACAAGGCACCTGGGCAATCACAACTTAGCAAATCTGACACGGGCGCCCTCGGACTAAACGACCCGACCTGAACGGACGTCCTCACCCGGCACAACATGGCGCGCCCACCCGAACGGATGCTCATGGGAGAAAACGACAAACGGGCCACCTAAACGTGCACAAGGCACCCGGGCGGTCACAACTTAACAAATCTGACACAAGCACCCTCGAACCAAACGACCGAACCCGAACGGACACCCTCACTCGGCATGACATGGCACGCCTGCTCGAACGGACGCCCTCACCCAACGTGACACGGCGCGCCCGACCGAACGGACGCACATGGGAGTAAACGGCAAACGCGCTGCCTGGACGTGCACAAGGCACCCCGGCGGTCACAACTTAGCAAATCTGACACGAGCCCCCTCAGACCAAACGACCCAACCCGAATGGACGTCCTCACCCGGCGCGACACAGTGCGCCCACCCGAACGGACGCCCTCACCCGGCGTGACACGGCGCGCCCGACTGAACTGACGCACATGGGAGAAAATGGAAAACGGGCCGCCCGGACGTGTACAAGGCACCCGGGCGGTCACAACTTACCAAATCTGACACGGGCATCCTCGGACCAAATGACCCAACCCGAACAGACGCCCTCACCCGGCGTGACACGGCGCACCCACCTGAACAGATGCCCTCACCCGGCGCGACACAATGTGCCAAATTGAATGGACGCACATGGGAGCAAACGGAAAATGGGCCGTCCAGACATGCACAAGGCACCCGGGCGATCACAACTTAGAAAATCTGACACGAGCGCCCTCGGACCAAATGAACTGACCTGAACGGATGCCCTCACCCGGCGCGACACGGCGCGCCCGCCCGAACAGAGGTCCTCACCCGAACGTACGTAGATGGGAGCAAATGGAAAATGGGCTCGCTCGGACGTGCACAAGGCACCCGAGCGGTCACAACTTAGCAAATCTGATATAGGCGCCCTCGTCCCAAACGACCCGACCCGAACGCGTTTGGTAGGGTGCCCTCACCCGGCGCGACACGACGCGCCCAACTCGACCTGAATGTGTTTGGCCCGGAGCCCTCACATGGCGCGCCCGACCTGACCGAACGCGTTTGGCCAAGCGCCCTCAACCGATGCGCCCGACCCGAACCGAATTCGTTTGGCTGGGTGCCCTCACCCAGCCCGACACGACACACCTGACCCGACCCGAACGCATTTGGTCGGGCGAGTTGGGTGACCCACCACTGGGTACCTCTGCACGAACTACACGACAGTGCGGAAGCCATTTCGGGAGCGTCGGGAGTCGGAATTGAGTGTCATAAATTTCAGAATGTGCGTATTGACAAGCCGCATCTAACCATATAGTTGGGAAGTGGATTGGACACATAGGGAGCTCAAGGGATGGTCTAAACTGATTTGTAGTGCCGATTTGAGTGAATCGGGTGACCCGACAGCACTTGGGCATTTTTGTGCAGGATATTCCCGAGGTGAATTCTTATGATTGTAAATGATTGTTGTAGGCCAGTTTGATGGTTGACAAGCCTTAGAGCTTGGTCAAAAGGCTAACTTGCCTTGCCAAGGAGCAGAAGTGGCTTCTGCTGGATTGGAACTTATTGTTTCATATTTATGAAACGTATTATCGGCCAGACTCATTATTAACATGGAGTAGCCCCTCCCTTGTATGCATGGGAGTTCTTATGGATTGATAATGATGTTTATGTTTATTTCTGCATATCAAGAGAACATTTGGTTAATAACTAACAAGTGCTGCTAAAGGCGTAGTCTATATACTTGAGTATTTGGAAAAAGAAAAAGTACAGTAGTGCCGCACCCATCTATAGCGTGGTTGAAAGACACCGAAGGTATAGGCGCATGGCAACTAGGCACACGGGCAGTCACAACTTAGCATTTTTGATACGGACTCCCTCACACGACCCGACCCGACCTGACCCAAGCGCGTTTCCTTGGGCGCCCTCACACGGCACGACCCGACCCGCCCGAACGAAGGCACAAAGGAGCAAACGGCAATAGGGTCGCACGAACATGCACAAGGCACAGGGGCAGTCACAACTTAGCATTTTTTATATGGCCTCCCTCACACGACCCAACCCTCACATGTTTCCTTGGGTGCCCTCACACGGCACGACCCAACCCGCCCGAACGAAGGCACAAGGGAGAAAACGGAAAATGGGTCACACAAATGTGCACAAGGCACATGAGCAGTCACAACTTAGCATTTTTTATATAGCCTCCCTCACATGGCATGACCCGACCTGACCCGCTCGAACAAAGGCACAAGGGAGCAAATTGGAAACTGGCTGCACGAAAGTGCACAAGGCACACGGGTGGTCACAACTTAGCATCTTTTATACAGCCGCCCTCACATGACCCAACCCTAATGCATTTCCTTGGGCACCCTCACGCGACCTGACTCGACCCGCCTGAGCGTGTTTCCCTGGATTCCCTCACAAGACACGACCCGACCTGCCCGAACTCGTTTCCTTGGGCGCCCTCACACGACACGACCCAACCCGACCTGCCCGAACACATTTCCTTGGGTGCCCTCACACGACACGACCTGACCCGACCCGCTCGAACGCATTTCCTCTAGCACCCTCACACGGCACAACCTGACCCGAACGCGTTTCCTTGGGCGCCCACACACGATTCGACCCGACCTGCCTGAATGAAGGCACAAGGGAGCAAGCGGAAAATGGGTTGCACAAACATGCACAAGGCATAGGGGCGGTCCCAAATTAGCATCTTTTATACGGCCTCCCTCACATGACCCAACCCGACCCGAACGCGTTTCCTTGGGCGCTCTCCCATGGCAATACCCGACCCACCGGAACGAAGGCACGAAGGAGAAAACGGAAAACGGGTCGCACTAATGTGCGCAAGGCACACGGGCGGTCAAAACTTAGCATTTTTAACATGGCCACCCTCACACGACCTAACCCGACCCGCCCGAACGTGCACAAGGCACACCCACGATCACCAATTAGCATTTTTGACATGGCAGCCCTCACACGACACAGGCCCGACCCGACCCGGCCCACCCGAACGTGTTTCCTTGGGCGCCCTCACATGTGCGAAGCACTGGCACCACTACCACTTCGTAGCAGATGGTATCGAAGCTCAATTCAGGGCGAGTTGAGCTTTATTGAAGTTTGAATATTGAATCAGGAATAAAATGATGGGGCTGTAGTTGGTATCAAAGCTTGGACATTATTTTGGTTGGTCTCAGTGAAACATTGGCATGGGCAAGGCGTTGGTCAAGGTCGAAGCTGCATAAAAAGACATGGAAAGTTGGGAAGAAAGTCAAGGGAGGCTTTTTCAGACCTTTTTCAAGTTGATGTTTTCGTCATTTCGTCGACCGTCGTTCTTCGCATGTCCACCAAACGCTTGCAACGCCCTCCGTCATCATCCTTGACTTGTGGGTCTTACACAAATCGAACTGGTTGGGTAATCAGTCAAACCAGAGATTCTCATTGTGAGAATGCGCATCCTCATACCATGCGTTAGTTGTCCCTCTCGCATCCTGTCACACCCATCAACTCAATCAAGGACCCATCCTGTTAGACTCCTATACCAATAGGTGTCATTTTTCATGATTGTCTTGATTGAACTATGGAATATGTTCAAACCTTTTTCTTGAGCAAAGGTGTTCCATATTCTTGAAAACCAAAAAATCAAAAAATTTAAAAAATGTAAAGAGGGTATACCCTAAAAGAAAAATCAAAGGGTAAAAAGAATAAAAATGGTCAAAAAGAGAAAGAAATGAACCCCAAGCAAAAAATAGACCAAGGAAAGTGTGCAAATCCAAATGCCACTACTTTTTACTCTGTTATAATAAATCAATTGTGTGCAACTTGTGAAACTTTTGCCACAATTTATGAATAAGTCAAACTGTTTAAAATTGGCTTAGTCATATTTCAATTTCATGTTATAGATTAGAGAATAAATATCTAGCCAAACAGTTTAATCTTGGCAGATAAGTAGCTAGGTAGAGTGAATAAAAGGTGCTCAACAGTTTAATCTGAGCCCTTGGATGTAATAAGGGTAGATTTAGATAGATTTTCCATGTAAAAAGAAAAAGATTGAAAAGAGTTTGCAAGTCTAAATGCACCCTAATAAAGAAGAGAAAATGGTAGTGTCAAGTAGATAGGGTAGGTAGATGGTGCTGCAAAGTGTTATCTGATGAATGGTACTGCTACATGTTGGTTAATCATTTACTTTCATCAAAAGTACTAAAGCAGGAAATACACTGGAAAATCACAGCAAGCAAAGTCAAATTCATTAACCTCCCTCATCATTTTCCCCCTCAAGAGTTTTACTAATTCCCCCCCAAAAGTATTAAGGTATTTGGATATCAAAAGGGCTCAAGGCATTTCCTTGACTTCTGGAGGGACCGGACCCTCGGCCTAATGATCAAAAAGACCTAAGCACTTGAGATAATTCATCATTGTTATCTTCCATCTTTAACTTCTTCCTAAGTAAAATCCTATTTTACTTAAGAAACTGATGCAACATTCCATAAAATTCCTCAAAATAACTTGTTATTCTAAGTTTAAGTGTTGAAGATAAAATGTTGCAATTTACTTCATAAGTTATCACTTTCTTAGATGTACAAAGATGTTTTGATTTTCCTTGTCCTTTTTCATATTAACATTTGATTTTACTATATTAAATCCCTAGTGAAATCCCTTTTCCTAAGTATATAACTTCCTTTTCTAATAAATATCCCCAAAACCCTTTATTATAATGTTTTACCAAAGTATATATTCCCGCACATTGAAAATAAAACCCCGCTTTATAAACCCTTTGGTGAAATATATCGTTATACCATTAATCCCCGCCCTATGGTGAATTAGTTATGTATTGATTAATTTACCATATAATAAAAATATATATAAAAAAGCGTTAGACATGCAATATGTGTGTTTAACACCAAAAACACGGATAAAAACTCATCTGAGTCTTGCGCCACCGTGGATTGTCCACATGACATTCCACCTAACCAAACCCCGCCGCAACCCGTTTCTTACACACTCGGGATTAATTAGTCATCAGGACTAATTAATAGCCTTTTTCCGCCTATCAGACGCCCCCCGGGGAGATTAATAACGTTAATAGTATTTAAAACCCTGTCGGGCCCGCGCAATAACTAGTCCATTATATTTCCATTTCTTCGACCGTCGGATCGCTCCTCCGCGGTGATCACCACGGCCCACGTCATCCCGCCCGCCCATCTCGTAAGAACTTTAACCGGGGAAATAGTGGTATCGAAACAGTTCATCATCCACGTGTCACACATCCAACGGAATCGCTGCCGATTCGTTTAAAACATCTTTTGCACAAAAGCGGTGCGGGCTTACCGCTTACCGCCTACCGCATACCGCCGGCCCCACTCCCTTACGTCACCCCGTACGTCAAATGACGTCATCACCTCGAAAACGACAAAAACCCTTTTTGACTTGTTTTTAAGCCATTTTCGCGTTTTTTTTCAGTTATTTTAGTTTCTGAAAGAGACCGAGCTCCCACTGCAATTTTCAAATTTCACTGCAAATACACCAATTTACTCCAAGATTCCGCTGCGCCCGTGCTGAAGAACAGTTCCTCCATTGCCTGTTACCTATTAGAAAACCAGTTTCCGTCTAAAAACATGTATTTATCCTTTACGCCCCGACTGCACGTAAAACTCAGTTTCCTTTGTTTTTCCGCTGAAAAAGTGGTTAAAAATCATCACTGAGTCCTCCCTGGAGATTTTAAACCTGTGAAATTGCTCCCCGAACCTGCAAATTGTTCCAATTTCCTTCATTTCAAGAATCCCGCCTGGCCCATGAAGAAAACCAAAAACCTTCATTTTGAATCCACAAGAACCAAAATGGAGGTCCCGATAGCTCTTAATATCACTCCATTGAATGCTCCTCACCGTGAATTGGACTATTTAACTTTGATAGATGAGGATTTCCAAATTAAAGACCTGCGTTTTGATGAAAGTCCCCTATTGAGCTATTGTCGCTGCAGAGACGAATACTCAAAGGGGCAAGATCTTATAGGGTTGTGGGAATCCAATCTCCCAAGGTATCTGATCCCCTCAGTCATTATTTTCCCAGAAATTGTCCACTATTGCCATTCTAACTATGATCCAACTCAAAGAGCAGTAATTTCCCCTAACCAGAATGTTCTTTTCCCAATTACTGCTCAGTCTAACACAGTAAAGAACAATCAAAGAGTATCAGGATCAAAGAGTATCAGGATTAAAGAGTATCAGTGGTTAAAGTGTATCAGGTAAAAGTCAGAGTGAAAGTAAAAATGAAGTTACAGAGCGGTCAAAGGTAAAACAGTAAAAGTAATTACAGAGGCAGTAAAATGGTAAAAAGAGATGAAAACACTTTCACCAACATTGAAGTTTATCTAAAGTGAAAGTAAAACAGTCAAAGGAACAAAAAAGTGAAAAGATGAAAAATACAACAAGAAGGAACATTTTTGCAGAAATTGCATATTTTAGTCATAGTTTTGCAGAAACTATTGTGATCAATCAAAGATGAATTTTACAAAACTGAAGGAGGTTTATGTTCTTAAGAGGACCATCTACAAAAACCTCTCTCACTTTTATAACAGCTATTATGGTTTTGGAAATATTAAACAAAGTTGGAAAGCACTTTTTGCAGAAAATTACAGTCAAGTCATCATTTTGCAGAAAATATTGTGGCCAATTAGAAATAAATTTCACAAAAATGAAGGAGGTTTTTGTTCCTAAGAGACCCATATACAAAAACCTATCTCAGTTTTTTCACAGTGGTTTTATAATGAGAGATACATGCGCATCTTTACAGGCCATTTTTCAGACTCTGTAAAACTCTATTTACACATATCTTTTACAGAGAATATTATGCACAGCTGGAGAGGAATTTTAGGAAAGTGAAAGAGGTTTATCTCACCAACATATTTATCCACAATAACCTCTTTCACTTTTTACATATCTATTACGGATTGAGAAATACGAAGATATTATTGGACCCCAAGTTTGCAGAATTGTTGGAGCAGATTGCACAAAGAAAGGAAGCAGTTAGTGACTTGGATGCCTCATCATCAAATAAGATTTGGATCAAATTCGAATTCTCCTCTTTGTCATCACCTATCCATCAAAAATAGTGCCAAATAGTTTGAGTGTCCTTTACTTTAGTTCTATTTATGTAAATAGTTGGAGAGATTTGTGAACCAATTTTGATATTTGTTTCAAGATATTTTAGTTTAGAATTTGTATAAATACTCCACTCTTGGAAGCATTTAGAGTGGATTCTATTACTCTGCTGTAACATTGAGGTTTTCGGAATAAAAAGCTTTTGGACAAATTTACTTGTGGCTTACTGGATGACGTTTTGAAGCACTGGACTTGTTGCAGGATTCATGTGTTGGACTTCAGTTCAATAAGTTTTCCAACCCTTGTGTTTGAAATTTATATTAGTTTATGCTATCATCATATCCGTTTTCTGAATAGTTTACATAAAGGATTGAAACAGAATTTGCTTAATTGTACTCTGTTTTCAAATGTGATTATTCTTGATGTTTTCTTCTGGATTAGTTATAAGCATGAATTCTTAATTGCTCATGTTTTGTTGATTTAAACATTGTTGATTACTGTAACAAAGAATCCTTCATTGCTCTTTGCTTGTAGTCATTTCTCTTCTTTCTCTTGAATATGGTGAAAGATTCTTAGCTGCCTTTCATCCCTTCAAGACCATCCATCCACTTTAAATTTTAAGGATTGTTCTCTGTCTAGCTATCTTGCCCTGTAATACCATCTCGTGTTTAGAAAAGAAATCCAGTAAAGCCATCCTTAGACTCCATAGCCCAATGGACTGAAAGCCCTCAACCTTGCCCTTAGTTTGTGGATTCCACCATTTTCCAAAAACAAACTTTGCATCTATAACTAGCCTAAAATCATTCAAAAACAAAGATAAATCATAAAGAGAGAGCCCTCTCTGGATGCAGATTGGCTAGATTCTGCATCTAAAAGATTGGTTTGTGGTTACCTCGGGTATACTTTCCTCTTACACAACTTCTAGGAAAACCTGAGTGATAACATAGTGGCGACCATACTGGGGAATCTGAATCATTTTTATTTGTTAATATTGTTCATTTATAAGCTATAGACAGAGTCTGAAGATCAGCCAGGAAGCCTTTGAAATTGCTTTTGCATTGCAATTGCAAGAGTAAATAAATGCTGCTTCAGTCTATCTCTGATTTAGCTTATATACTGAACCTTAGTTTCAAAATATTTAATCAGACTCTCTAGTTTAATAAATCTTTGAGAAAATTTTAATTAAAAACTTAAATTTCTTAAAGAAATCATAGAAGTTGTTTTGAAAATTCATAAAAAAACAAAATAATCATAAAATACTCAAAATTTGGTTTCCTGAAGAACTAACTTTTTCTTCAAAATTGTTTTACAGGTTTAGATCTGATCTATGATGGTGGACAAGGATCATACACACAAAGGTTAAAATCATCCACCTGGCGACTCCAAATCAATTTCACAATCAAGACTCCACTGGAGGAATGAACCTCAAAGGACAATATGGAAAGATCAGGCTTTCAACTTGGATCTTAATCCAAGACTTTATGTTCTTTTTCATTAAGAAATTTTTTTAATGTATATTGTATTTTATAGAAGATCTTAGATTAGTTTTTAGTTATTTTCCTTTGAAGATTGTAAATAATAATTCTTCTAATCTCTTTGAGCAGCTTTCTTATGAATCTAATGATGATCATTTTCCAATTAAGAAGCCTCAAATAATCAAAACTGATCTTACAATCCCTGTACATATCCCTGTGCCATATAAAGTTCCAGATAGATATAAGCCCCTTATTCTACCTCCTTTACTCCATGATTTTCCTGAAAAATAATACAAGTATCTTCCTAGATTTGATGGAGAAAATGGTATCACGGCCCAAAAACATATTCAAGGTTTTGAAAATTATTTGGATTTATTTGAGATTGATGAAGATGATGTTAAAATCAGAATTTTTGCTCTTTCTTTGCAAAATAGAATAAAGAGTTGGTTCAAAAATTTGCCTAATGCTAGCATCTCAAATTTCCAACAGTTTATCAAACTTTTCCTTGATAGATGGATAATCAAAGTTAATCATTTTGTGATCATGGAAGAATATAATCAATTAAAAAGACATTCAAATGAAAAGATACAACAATTTTCTGACAGATTTAATCAAGTTTATTATTCAATGCCAGAAAATATTAGACCTCCTCATGATTCAGCTCTCTTGCATTATCCAAGTGCTTTTGATTCAGAAATAGAATTTCGGTTAAGAGAAAGAGATCCAAAAACACTTGTACAGATGCAGAATATTGCAGTTGATGTGGAAGTTAATGTCCAAATCAAACAGGAAATGTTGAAAGCAGAAGAAGAGGAAAGGAAAAACATTGCAGAGGTAAAACTCAATCTTTTGGTAAGTAAACTAGATGAAATAACACAGAAGATCACTATGAAAGAAGAATTTTTTATTCAAAATCACCCTGAAGAAATAGAAGAGGTTGATAGCCATGAACAAATTCCTCTTAATTCAAATTATCATAAATCAGAAAATGAATTTACAAATCAATATGAGGAAGAGGAATCCGTTGTTCTAATGTGTATGTTTGATGACATTCCTTATTTTGATGATTTGCCTAAGTATGATCATTATGATGATAATTATGTTCTCCAAAGTCAAGCTAACTTTACAGAGATATCAGAAGCTAGTTTGGAGGATGAAGAAATGCAGTTTCAGCAGATTGAAGACAGTGATCAGCCAATACGGATTAGCCATGAGAGTGAGGAAGGAAGAGCAGAAAATGTGGAAATAAGTGAAGATTCTTTACCTCTTTGTTTTGCTTCATTTCAGTTCAGTAGAGAAAACTATCATGCCATCAATAATCAGCAATCTTTAGGAATTGTGATTGACAACAAAGAAGATAATGAAACTATTGATCAAGATTTTTCAGTTTCACAATTGCAGTTATCAGTTCCTATTGAAATAAATGATCAAATGACACAAGAAAGTTCCATACCACTATTTTTTGAACCATTTCAGCTTTTAAAGGAAATGTGGTATAACATATTTAAAGAAAATAATGGGAAACTTGTTGAAGTTTATGAAGTCCCATGGAATTTTATATGTCATAGGTTCCAACAATTTTCCCAAGATTTTCAGGATCCAATAGCATACATGTTGAATATTGAAGGCATTCCAAGCATTCCTCTATTAACTAACTATGATTTTCAGAATCAAGATGATAAAGGATTCAATACTCAGACATTACAATCAGTAGGAATATCATCCCAAATCTTATCTGAAAGTTTACAGGGAGATAAAGATGAAAATAGCACTTCATATTCATGGTATGGAGGCCATCCAGAACAAATGTACAGTTGTTCAGATCAGTTAAACATTAGTGTATATATTTTGGAAGATCCTTTTGTACAGTTTCTAGAGTCAACAAAGGAAATCAAGTGTTTCCTTATCCTCTCATTTGTTGACAAGTTTCTAATAGGTTGCAGAAGTACAATTTTGATAATCAACAAGAAAATGCAACAAAATCTATCAAAGTATATAATGCTTGAATGGTTGCATTGGCTATTTCATTTTACCTAACTAGCAGTTGAACAGTAGATTGAGTAGGTAGATGAGTGCTAATAAGCTCAGAATTTTGAGCATTTTTTTTAGTTTTCAATTTACAACTAGTTTTTCATTAAGTTGGTTTGAAAATTTTTGTGTGTTGTTTTAAGTTTCAAGATTAGATTTCAAGGTTGCAGAAAAAGGACTATATTCAATTCAATATTTTCAGCCACAGCTAATGCATCAGTTTTAATTGGATGGTGACTTCTTGAAGTTGAAGCCCGAAGTGAAGGCCCTAAGCTTCAAAAGTTTCACTATCATATGTACAATAAAGCTACCAGAAGGAGGAAGATTTCATACTTTCAGTTTGAAGACATTTTGAGGCATCTGATCTGCTGTTCTTGACTTTTCACAAGAAAAAGCCATCCCCAAGTGGAGCCAGTGTTAGACTCCTATACCAATAGGTGTCATTTTTCATGATTGTCTTGATTGAACTATGGAATATGTTCAAACCTTTTTCTTGAGCAAAGGTGTTCCATATTCTTGAAAAAACCAAAAAATCAAAAAATTTAAAAAATGTAAAGAGGGTATACCCTAAAAGAAAAATCAAAGAGTAAGAAAAATAAATTGGTCAAGAAAATGAAAGAAATGAACCCCAAGCAAAAAATAGACCAAGGAAAGTGTGCAAATCCAAATGCCACTGCTATTTCACTGTTGTAATAAATCAATTGTGTGCAGCTTTGCCACAATTCATGAATAAGTCAAACTGTTTAAACTTGGCGTAGTCATATTTCAATTTCATTGTTGTAGATTAGAGAATAAATATCTAGCCAAACAGTTTAATCTTGGCAGATAAGTAGCTAGGTAGAGTGAATAAAAGGTGCTCAACAGTTTAATCTGAGCCCTTGGATGTAATAAGGGTAGATTTAGATAGATTTGCCATGTAAAAAGAAAAAGATTGAAAAGGGTTTCCAAGTATAAATGCACCCTAATAAAGAAGAGAAAATGGTAGTGTCAAGTAGATAGGGTAGGTAGATGGTGCTGCAAAGTGTTATCTGATGAATGGTGCTGCTACATGTTGGTTAATCATTTACTTTCATCATAAGTACTGAAGCAGGAAATACACTGGAAAATCACAGCAAGCAAAGTCAAATTCATTAACCTCCCTCATCATTTTTTCCCCTCAAGAGTTTTACTAATTTCCCCAAAAGTACTGAGGTAATTTGAGATCAAAGGGGCTCAAGGCATTTCCTTGACTTCTGGAGGGACCGGACCCTCGGCCTAATGATCAAAAAGACCTAAGCACTTGAGATAATTCATCATTGTTATCTTCCATCTTTAACTTCTTCCTAAGTAAAATCCTATTTTACTTAGGAAACTGATGCAACATTCCATAAAATTCCTCAAAATAACTTGTTATTCTGAGTTTAAGTGTTGAAGATAAAATGTTGCAATTTACTTCATAAGTTATCACTTTCTTAGATGTACAAAGATGTTTTGATTTTCCTTGTCCTTTTTCATATTAACATTTGATTTTACTATATTAAATCCCTAGTGAAATCCCTTTTCCTAAGTATATAACTCCCTTTTCTAATAAATATCCCCAAAACCCTTTATTATAATGTTTTACCAAAGTATATATTCCCGCACATTGAAAATAAAAACCCCGCTTTATAAACCCTTTGGTGAAATATATCGTTATACCATTAATCCCCGCCCTATGGTGAATTAGTTATGTATTGATTAATTTACCATATAATAAAAATATATATAAAAAAGCGTTAGACATGCAATATGTGTGTTTAACACCAAAAACACGGATAAAAACTCATCGGAGTCTTGCGCCACCGTGGATTGTCCACATGACATTCCACCTAACCAACCCCCGCCGCAACCCGTTTCTTACACACTCGGGATTAATTAGTCATCAGGACTAATTAATAGCCTTTTTCCGCCTATCAGACGCCCCCCCGGGGAGATTAATAACGTTAATAGTATTTAAAACCCTGTCGGGCCCGCGCAATAACTATTCCATTATATTTCCATTTCTTCGACCGTCGGATCACTCCTCCGCAGATCGACGCTCCACGTCAATCCCGCTGCCCATCCTTGGTAAGAACTTTAACCAGCGGGGAAATAGTGGTATCGGAACAGTTCATCATCCACGTGTCACACATCCAACGGAATCGCTGCCGATTCGTTTAAAACAGCTTTTGCACAAAAGCGGTGCGGGCTTACCGCTTACCGCCTACTGCATACCGCCGGCCCCACTCCCTTACGTCACCCCGTACGTCAAATGACGTAATCACCTCGAAAACGACAAAAACCCTTTTTGACTTGTTTTTAAGCCATTTTCGCGTTTTTTTCAGTTATTTTAGTTTCTGAAAGAGACCGAGCTCCCGCTGCAATTTTCAAATTTCACTGCAAATACACCAATTTACTCCAAGATTCCGCTTCGCCCATGCTGAAGAACAGTTCCTCCATGGCCTGTTACCTGTTAAAAAACCAGTTTCCGTCTAAAAACAGGTATTTATCCTTTACGCCCGACTGCACGTAAAACTCAGTTTCCTTTGTTTTTCCGCTGAAAAAGTGGTTAAAAATCATCACTGAGTCCTCCCTGGAGATTTTAAACCTGTGAAATTGCTCCCCGAACCTGCAAATTGTTCCAATTTCCTTCATTTCAAGAATCCCGCCCGGCCCATGAAGAAAACCAAAAACCTTCATTTTGAATCCACAAGAACCAAAATGGAGGTCCCGGCAGCTCTTAATATCACTCCATTGAATGCTCCTCACCGTGAATTGGACTATTTAACTTTGATGGATGAGGATTTCCAAATTAAAGACCTGCGTTTTGATGAAAGTCCCCTATTGAGCTATTGTCGCTGCAGAGACGAATACTCAAAGGGGCAAGATCTTATAGGGTTGTGGGAATCCAATCTCCCAAGGTATCTCATCCCCTCAGTGATTATTTTCCCAGAAATTGTCCACTATTGCCATTCTAACTATGATCCAACTCAAAGAGCAGTAATGTCCCCTAACCAGAATGTCCTTTTCCCAATTACTGCTCAGTCTAACACAGTAAAGAACAATC